>JAQZBX010039314.1:5517-23175 GCA_029593785.1 Cabassous unicinctus
AAAAAAAAAAAAAAAAAAAGCTTACGTGAAAAAATTAACTTACTTTACTAGCTAAAATCTGCCTCAAAATCTGCCGAGAGAAGCCTACAGGGTAATTGATTGATGAACATAGGCAGACTGAGAGCCTCCACAAGGGCCCAAGAAGGAATATTGTTCTTCCTTAGGTTAGTTTGACTGCTTGCTTGTGTGTGTGTTTGTTTGTTTGCTTCTTCCTTTTCTTTCCTCTTTCCTCTCCCTCACCTTTTTCTAAAACTAGGTGCTGCTAGCTTCTATTCTTTGCTGTACTTCTTCCTTGATTTCCCATTTTCTGTGTATATTGATTTTGTCTACCAATGCTATCTCTTTTCATTCTTTCATCTTTCTATCTCTGGCTTTCTTTTGTGGTTCTTACATTCCACCTCTTTTCATTAGTCCTCAACTTTACTGGTTTCAGTTTCTCTCATGTCTATTGTGTTTTATTTTTTTATTAACTTTTTCATTTAAGCCCTTTCTTTAATCTTTCTCTCTCTCCTCATCATTCCAGCCATTTAAATATTTCTATATATTTTTCTCTATTTGGTTTCCCATTCCATTGTAAGTACTCCATTTTTTCTTCCCTATTAATCTACACTACTTACATGAGTTAAGCATTCATTTTACTAAGTCTCATACAGCCCCTCTTCTACCTTTTATTATTATTACTATTATCTTTTTTCCTTTCTTTTCTCTTTCAATTTCTCTGGCCCTAATCTTTTTCCCTTCAAGGGAACATAGAAAACAGCAAGGAAATAGAACAAGAAGAACAAAGTGTCAAAGAGAAAACTTAAAAAGCACAAAACCACCAGCCAAATTAAACTCAAGAGCAGAAAGAGAAGCTAATCAACCGAATAAACCCATCAAAATAAAATTATGACTAGAGGGTAAAAAAAAAAGAAAAATGCAAACCTTACTGAGGCACAGGAAGACATGGACCAGACCAATGAACAAACTAAAAACCAGGACGAGATGCAGAACATCAAACAACTAATCAAAGATGTCCAAACAAATATCATGGATCAACTTTATGAAGTGAAGGAAGAGAGTAAGAACATTAAGAAGACATTGGGAGAACATAATGAAGAAATTGTAAACATACATAAAAAGATAACAGATATGTTGGTGATGAATGGCACAATCCAAGAAATAAAAAAGATGCTGTAATCACATAACAATAGATTTGAACAGGCAGAATAAAGAATTAGTGACATGGAAGACAGTACATCTGAAATTAAACAGATACTAGAAGAGATAGATACAAAGATAGAAAAAATCCAGCACAGACTTAGGGATATAACCGACAACTCAAAATGCACAAAAATACACATTATAGGCATCGCAGAGTGAGAAGAGAATGGAAAGGGAACAGAAAGAGTGTTGAAGGAAATAATGGCTGAAAACTTCCCAACCCTATTGAGGGAGATGGATGTATATGTCCAGGAAGCACAGCACAACCCAAACAGTATAAATCCCAACAGTCCTATTCCAAGACATATACCTGTCAAAATGTAAATGCTCAAGACAAAGAGAAAATACTCAAGACAGCAAGAGAATAAAGTACCATCACATACAAGGGAAGCTCAATAAGATGAAATGCAGATTTCACAGCTGAAAACATGGAGCCAAGAAGACAGTGGTATGACATAGTAAAGGTACTAAAAGAAAAAACTTTCAGTCACAAAATCTCTATCCAGCAAAGTGGGCATACAAAAATGATGGATAGATCAAAATATTCACAGATAAACAGAAATTAAGAGAGTATGCCAATAAGAAACCTACAATTCAAGAAATGATAAAGAAGTTCTACATATTGAAAGGAAAAAACAGGAGAGAGATAATTGGAGGAGAGTGTACGAACAACTAAAAAGACAAAAGGAGAAATCAAATCATTTGACATACGCAAAGAAATTATGGCTGATGAATGAAATTCCTTGAGAATAATATAGTGAACATTAATGGATTAAACTCATTGGTCAAGACACACAGATTGGCAGAATGGATAAGGAAATATGACCCATCTATATGTAATCTATAAGAAACCCACCTTAGTCCAGGGATTCAAAGAGGATGAAAGTGAATGTCTGGAAAACAATTTTACAAGAAAACAACCAAAACAGGGCGGGAGAAACTATCCTAATATCAGACAATTTAGACTTTAAATACAAAACTATTGTAAGAGACAAAGATGGACAATATATATTAGTAAAGGGGTAATCTTTCAAGAAGAAAGATAATAAACATTTATGCACCTAATCAGGGTGCCTGAAAATACATGAGGCACACACTGGAAAAACTAAGTGGAGACATAAATGCCTCAACAATAATAGTGAGGTATTTTAATTCACCATTATCACCATTAGACAGAACATCTAGCCAGAGAATCAATAAAGAAACAAAGACTCTGAATAATACATTAGAAGATCTGGACCTTATAGACATATACAGAATGCTACACCCAAATACAGAGTGATATACATTCTTCTCCAGTGCACATGGATCATACCCCAAGATAAACCACAGGCTAGCACACAGAACAACTCTCAAAGAATTCAAAGTCATTGAGATTAAGAATATACAGAGTAATTTCTCTGAGCACAATGGAATGAAATTAGAAATCACTAAGGGTCAGAGAACCAGATTAGGCATGAAGAAATGGGAAGTTAAAAAATACACTCTTATATAAAAACTAGGTCAAGGAGGAAATCTAAAAAAATATATATATATATGTAACTCCCTTGAAAAGTAAGAAAATGAAAACACAACATATCAAAACTTATGGGATGCAGCCAAAGCTGTATATGCATATATTTAAAAAGCCATACATGCATATATTAAAAAAGAAGAAAGAGCTAAAATTGAAAACCTAACTGCACATCTGGAGGAATTGGAAAAACAAAAACAAACTAACCCCAAAGGACATAGAAAGAAAGAAAGAACAAAAATTAGAGCAGAACTAAATGAAATAGAAAATAAGAAAGCACTAGAAAAATAAACAAAACCAAAAGCTGGTTCTTCGAGAAGATCAATAAAATTGACAAACCCTTAGCCAGACTAACAAAGAAAAAGACTGAGTAGATGCAAATACAAAAAATAAGAATGAGGATGGAGATATCACTACTGACCCCAGAGAAATAAAAAGTATCATAAGAGGATACTTTGAAAAATTATATGCCAAGAAAAATGAAAATTTAGAGGAAATGGACAAATTCCTAGAAATTCACAATCAGCCTACGTTGTTGAAAGAAAAAATTGATGAACTCAACAGTCCAATTACATGTAAAGTGAGAGTCTCAGTCATCAAAAACTTCCTAACTATGAAAAGTCCAGGGCCAGATGGCTTCACAGGTGAATTCTACCAAATATTCCGGAAAGAGCTAACAGCAATCCAGCTTAAGCTCTTCCAAAAAACAGAAGTAGAAGGACCATTACTTAACTCATTCTATGATGCCAACATTACACTAATACCAAAGCCAAACAAAGATACTACAAAAAAGAAAATTACAGACCAATATCTCTAATGAACCTAGATGCTAAAACCCTCAACAAAATACTTGCTAATTGCATTCAACAATATATCAAATGAATTATACATCATGACCAAGTGGGTTTCATCCTGGGTATGCAAGAATGGTTCAACATAGAAAATCAATCAATGTAATACACCACATAAACAGTTTGAAAGAAAAAATCACATGATCATTTTTATAGAAGCAGAAAAAGCATTCAACAAAATACAGCACCCTTTCCTGATAAAAAACTGCAAAAGATAGGAATAGAAGGAAACTTTCTGAACATGATAAAGGGTATATATGAAAAACCCAAAGCTGAAATGATCTTCAATGATGAAATCCTAAAAGCCACCCCTCTGAGATTGGGAACCAGACAAGAATGCCCACAATCACCACTCCTATTTAATACTGACTTAGAAATACTTGCTTGGGCACTGAGGCAAGAAAAAGATATAAAATGCATCTAAATTGGAAAAGAAGAAGTAAAATTTCATTATTTGCAGATGACATGATCCTATACATTGAAAGCCCTGAGAAATCTACAACAGAGCTTCTAGAACATATAAAGGAATTCAGTAGAGTTTCAGGCTGTAAGATCAATGCTCAAAAATCAGTAGCATTTCTGTACAACAATAATGAGCAATCTGAGGAGGAAATTAAGAAAAACATACCACTTACAATAGTAACTAAAAGTATCAAATACCTAGGAATAAATTTAACTAAAGAAGTAAAGGACTTATATACAGAAAACTACACAACATTCTTAAAGGAAATCAAAGAAGACTTAAGTAAATGGAAGAATATTCAGTGTTCATGGATAGGAAGACTAAACATCATCAAGCTGTCTCTACTACCCAAACTATTCTACAGATTCAATGCAATTACAATAAAAATCAAGACTGCATTTTTTAAGGAATTGGAAAAATTAACTACAAAATTTATTTGGAAGGGTAAGAGGCCCCAAATCACCAAGTCACATTGAAAAAGAAAAATAAAGTTGGAGGTATCACACTACCTGACTTTAAAACATACTACAAAACTACAGTGGTCAAAATTGCATGGTTTTGGCACAAGGATAAACATATTGACCACTGGAGTTGAACTGAGAGTTCTGATATAAATCCTCACATATGCAGTCACCTGATATTTGACAAGGCCACCAAGTGCGCTCAGTTGGGAGAGAATGGCCTCTTTAAAAATGGGACTTGGAGAACTGGATATTCAAGTATCCTTGGACAGGAACACCATCTCACACCTTATACAAAAATCAACTCAAGATGGATCAAAGATCTAAATATAAGAGCTAAGACCATAAAGACCTTGGAAGATAATGTAGGGAAGCAACTACAGGACCTTGTAATAGGAAATAGTTTCATGAACTTCACACCCAAAGCACGAGCAGCACAAGAAAAAATAGATAAAAGTGATCTCCTCAAAATTAAAAACTTTTGCACCTCAAAGGACATTATCAAGAAAATAAAAAGGCAGCCTACCCAATGGGAGAAAATATTTGGCAACCATATATCTGATAGGAGCCTAATATCCTGCATATATAAAGAAATCCTACACCTCAAAAATAAAAAGACAAACAACCCATTTAAAAAATGGGCAAGTGATCTGAAAAGGCAGTCCTCCAAGGAAGAAATACAAATGGCTAAAAAGCACATGAAAAATGCTTGACATCGCTAGCTATTAAGGAAATGCAAATCAAAACTACAATGAGATACCATTTTACACAAAATAGAATGATGGCTATTAAAAAAACAGCAGACTATAAGTGTTGAAGAAGATGTAGAGGAATGGGAACCCTCACCCATTGCTGGTGGGATTGTGGAATGATCCAGCCACTGTGGAATGATCCAGCCACTGTGGAGGACAGTATGGAAGTTCATTAAAAATTAACTATAGATCTTCCATATGATCCAGGGATTCAACTGCTGGTTATATATCCAGAAGAATTGAAAGCAAAGACACAAATACATATATGCACACCAATGTTCATAGCGGCACTGTTCACTATTGCCAAAAGTTGCAATCAACCCAGGTGCCCATTAACAGATGAATGGATAAACAAAATATGGTACATACATACAATGGAATATTACTCATCTGTAAGAAGGAATAACGTGCTAACACATAAGATAACATGGATGAATCTTGATAACCTTATATTGAGTGAAGCAAGCAGGCATTGAAGGATGAACACTACACGAACTCACTGATATGAATTAAGGAAATTGAGCAGTCTCAGAGAGCTATTGTCTGAAAGTTAGATTTACAAGAAAAAGAAATATAAGAGACGGTTGTGGGCCATCACACATATGGATGAAATCTATGGTAAAGGGATAGAGTGTAGTTGTGTATTGAAGGGATGGGACAGGTGGGTAGTGATATTATTGGGTTTGGTGGTAAAGGGTTGACAGATGTGTAGATTGGGAAGGGTGGGTTAGAATACCCAGGATACTGGGGGAGAGATGGGAGAGGGACCAGGTGAACACTAGGGATTTGTGGGCATGAGGTTGAAAGTACAGAGGTGGGAATGCTCTTTTGGCAATATGACAAGTAAGGGTCACTGGTTTAGGATGTTGGTTGTGGGGGCCTTCGGGACAGGGAGCACCTGGAGCAGACTTCTAGAGAGTGTGTGAGTGTTTATTCTGTCATAATGTGTTGTATCAGCAGGAAAGAGATGGACTTTGGGAGGACCAATTCGTTCAGAAGTAGACAGGTGGGGGTCTCTCAAGAGCAAGGGTGTTTCCTAATACGGTTGGACAAACAATTGTGTCAAGGCCCCTTATTGCATGTAATTATGAATCTTGTCATCTAATGAGTCAAACGAGGGTGCCGTCATGGGCCCCAGGGGGATGGGGATGGATGAACAGGATAGATCAAACAGGGGGTATTTATTAGTCTTTGGACATGTTCTTCATTACTTTACAGTGATGGACACAGGGCATGGTAAATATCATCAAAATTTATAAATGTATATGGTCTAAAATGTAAACCATACTGTAAACCATTGACAATGTTTAGTAGCTATGTTTCACTATTTGTATAACAGTTATAACAATGCTACCATCCACATATAAAAAGTTTTAATATGGGGTGAGGAAAGGGGGAGGAGTTTGGGTACATAAGAATCTCATGCACTCTGTGTGTTAATTTGCTAGGTCATAATATGAAAATCATGATATTCCTTAGTGTAATAATTTATCAAGTTATTCATTCTAAAATTAAGTTTTGTTCTAATTTTATTTAAAGCTCAGGTCTGTATAAGAAATTACCTTAATTTTTTTTAAACTTCTGCCATCATGGGTCACAAATTCTTCTTGAAGGCAAATATTAAAATAATGGAAGATCCTTTGTCATTGATGTGGAGGCAGTGGCCACCAGAGTTTCTGAGGGGAGAGAGAGGGAAAATAGGTGTAATATGGGGACAATTTTTGAACATTGGAATTGTCCTGACATTGCAATGATGGATACAGGCCGTTATATATTTTGTCATGACTTACTAAATTGCATGAGATAGAATGTAAAGTATAATGTAAACTATAATGCAGGGTTAGTGGCAATGCTTAAATATGTGTTCAACTGTAACAAATGTACCACACTAATGAAGAATGTTGTTAATGTGGCAAAGTGTGTAAGGGGAGGGACTGGGGCATATGGGAATCACCTATATTGTTTATGTAACATTTATGTAATCTAAAGTTTCTTTAAAATAAGTTTAAAAATGCAAAAAAAATCATTGTGAAAAGTATAAAATTCCAACCCTGAGAAAAGGTATGATGAAACCATAGAAAAAATGGTTTGAATGTATAATTAGGAGACCTAACCTAAAGTGGTTCTCTTGTGGTCTCCATGATTAAGTGATATTTCTCTTTAAACTTTAGAGCCTTTTTTTTATTTACACAACTCCAGATTATTCTCCTCATCCATGGAAGAAGTGGAGCACCTATCCCTCCCTTAACTCATTTACTGCTGCTTTTTCCTGTGCTTCTAATCCGACTTCTTGTACCTCCTCCATGGGATCTCAACTTCTACCTCTAAAGATGTGCTGGGGCCTCCCACTTACTGTACACCACTCATGTCTCTTTCTGGTACCAGACTACAGTCAAGCTTAACATGGTCTTCCTTCTTCATTGATTTTCCCAAGTCTTTTCACTTATCTGTGGTTCTGATAGACAATAAATAAGGACTGAGTGAAATTCATACATGTATGTCACTAATCAATAAGGCAGTTGGATACCTTAAGAGAGTCATCATTAATTCTGTCACTTACCAGTGATTCATTTAATTTCTTTACTTTGACTTTCAAACACTAGACAGAACTCATGTTGTGTCAAAAACCCACCATGGGCATTCAATATGCATTATTTTAATTAAATAGTCATATTCACCTGTAACATACCAGCTTTAAATCAAAGATGATGCACAGAAACTTTGAAAGGACCCAGTGATTGTGCAGGGTATTTACAAAGAACTCTCCAAATAGATGGACATGAACTCCAACCTTTGCTGTCCAGCATCAGGGGGATTCTGCACTCTCCGCTTCTCTCTTTTGTCTTTCAGTTCCTGTTTTCTGCTTGGTTTTTTGGATCTTGCTCTGCACATATCCAGCATCTCTCTGTGCAATTTCAGTGTCTAGAAGGGGATTTGCACAGGAATTTTTGGGTGTCCTTCCCTTTGAGAATAAACATTGCCCCCTAAGTAATATTCATTTTGACAGCCCAAAAATTTTCCTTCTGATTCCTCTGGTTAGTAAATCTAATGCTTTCTTCTTAGATTCTATTCCCCAAAATCATTATTTTAAAATGCCCTCTGGAGAGTAACCATACTTTCCTGCTTCCCTTCTGTCATGGTCCACAGGTCTTCAATTCCTGTCTGTGTTGGTTTTACTCCATGCATTAAAGACAGTTATTTTATATTTTTTACCAGATTTGTAATTAAAATTTTTATAGGGTAAGCTTATTTTTTTTAAAAAAATTTATTATAATAAAACACACAACTGAAAATTACCCACTTAAAACACTTTCAGGTATAATTCATTACATTAATTACATTCTCAATATTGTGTTACCTTCACCAACATCCATTACTCAGATTTTCATCATCTCAAACAGAAACTCTGCATTGACTAAGCAATAACAACCCATTGTCCCCACCCTGCAGACCCTGGAATTCTGTAATCTAATGTCTCTATGAATTTACTTATTCTAATTATTTCATTTAACCAAATCTTACAATATTCATTTTTTTGCATCTATTTTATTTCATTAAACATAATGTCTTCAAGGTTCATCTGTGTAGTAGAATGTTTCAGACCTCCATTTCTTTTTTATGGTTGAATAATATTCCATTAGTTCAATATACTACATTTTATTTATCCATTTGTCAACTGATGGACACTTGGGTTACTTCCACTCATTGGCTATTGTTAGATAATTCTGTTATGAACATTGATGTATAAATATCTGTTTGAATTCATGCTTTCAATTCTTTTGAGTACATACCAGCTAGTGAGATGGCCAGATCATAGGGTAATTTTAAGTTCAGCTTTCTGAGAAACGAAATGATTTCCACAGTGGCTTCACAGTGGCTGTACCAACAATGTATAAGGGTTCCAATTTCTCCACATCTTCCCCAATGCTTGCTACATTCTGTTCTTTTTAGTAATATCCATCCTATCTTGCATGAAATGACATCTCATTTTGGTTTTGATTTGCATTTCCTTGATGGCAAATGATGTTGACCATCTTTTCATGTGTGTTTCAGATAAACATTTGTATATCTGCCTTAGTGAAAAGTCCATTAAAGACCTTTGTTCTTTTTTAAATTTATTGAAGTATACCACTAATACATAAACATACATAATCAATAAGTGTATAGTAATAGTTGAGAACTTACAAAACAAACATACATAACATCATAGAGGGCTCTCATACATCACCCTACCACCAATAACTTGCCTTGCTGTGAAACATTTTTAACTAATGATTTAATAGAATCCTGAAAATAATACTACTAATCAAAGTATTTTCCTCCAACCCATGCAATTTTTATTATTTTATATCATTTACATATGGACATACATAAACAATAAGTATATAGTGAAAATTGTGAACTTACAAAGCAAACATGTATAACAATTTAAAGGGATCGCTTACTCAATCCATCACCAACACCTTGCAATTTTGTGAGACATTTGTTAAGAATTATGAAAGAATATTATCTAAATCTTACTACTAATTATAGTACTTGTCTTACATTTGGTGTATCCCCCCCCAACCCACTCTATTATTATTATTTAAATATATTTTTATGACAGAAGTTGTAAACTTACAAAACAATAATGCACATGTGCAGAATTCCCAAACAGCACCCCTCTATCAACACATCACACCTTGGTGGAACATTTCTTATAGATTATGAGATAATATAATCTGATTATTACCAGGTACATATATTTGGTACACTTTTTCCATATGCCCCCATTATTAACACAGTACATCTTTTGCATAGATGCAAGAGTATTACATTATTACTGTTAACCACAGTCCATAGGTCACTCCAGTTGTATTTGCCCCATGTTTATTCAAATTCCTACCAACCTGCAATAGTAATATACATGTGCTCTAGCTCACAAATGAGAATCTTGCATCTGTACCATCAACCACATTTCTCATCCACCCCTGGGTTTACTGTGCTATTCAGTCCCTAGATTATTCTCTAGCTTTCTGTCAATTGGCATTTACATCCCTAGACCACCATCCTCAGCCACATCCCCATTTATAAATGAGGTGTTATTCACCATAATGTGTTACCATCAACTCCGTATATTTCCACCCTTTTACAGTAATGCTAATTAAAACTTTTGCACATGTTACATCTCAGTCCTCCTTTTATCTCCTTTAAGAATCCACCAGGTCTTGAAGATATTTTACTGTATTTTCCTCTAGAAGATTTATGTTTCTTGCTTTTATATTTAGTTTTTTGATCAATTTTGAGTTAATTTTTGTGTAAAGTGTGAGATAGTGGTCTTTTTTCCTTCCTTTGGCTATGGATAGCCAGTTCTCTAAGCACCATTTGTTGAATAGGATGTTCTGCCAAAGCTTGCTGAGTTTGACAGGCTGTCAAAAATCATTTGATCATAGATGTGAGGATCTGCTTCTGAACCATCAATTCGGTTCCATTGGTCGATGTGTCTATCTTTATGCCAGTACCAGTACCAGTACTGTTTTAGTACTGTAGCTAGGTAATATGATTTCAGTCAGGAAATGAGAGTCCTCCTACTTCACTATTTTTTTTAAGATGTTTCTGGCTATTCAGGATCCCTTACCCTTCCAAATAAATTTCATAATAGTTTTTTTCCATTTATTTAAAATGTGCTGATGGAATTTTTATCAGGTTTGCATTGAATCTGTATATCAATTTGAGTAGAATTGACATCTATGATATTTAGTCTTCCAATTCATGAGTATGGAATATTCTTCCAATTATTTAGGTCTTTTTTAAAAAATTGTTTTAACAATGAGTTGTAGTTTTCTGAATATAAATGCTTTACATCGTTGGTTAAGTTTATTACTGAATATTTGTGTTTTATCTGCCACATTGATTTTTCAACTCTCTTTTGACATTTTTAGTTACTTTTATTGATATAATCTTCATTTCTAGACTTTCTTCCAGGCCTCTCTCTCTCTTGTCTTTTCATTTCAGGCTGTAGCACATCCTTTAGTATTCCCTGCAAACCCAGTCTTTTGGATACAAACTCTCTCAGTTTCTGTTCATCTGTGAATATTCTAAACTTGAAGACTATCTTGCTGGATATAAGATTCTTGACTGGAAGTTTTTTCTCATGCAGTATTTTAAATATATCATACCACTATCTTCTTGCCTCCATGGTTTCTGATGAGAAATCAGAAATTAATCTTATTGGGTATCCCTTATATGTAATGCATTGCTTTTCTCTTGCTTCTCTCAGAATTCTGTCCTTGTCTTTGGCATTTGACATACCAATTAGTTTGTGTCTTGTAGTTGGTCTATTCTAATTTGTTAAGATAGGAGTAAGTTATGCTTCTTGGACATGGATAGCTATGTCTTTAGTAGGTTTGGGAAATTAACTACCATTATTTCTTCAAATATTCCTTCTGCCCCTTTTCCCTTCACTTCTCCTTGTGGAATATCCATGACACTTACATTTTCACATCTCCTGCTCTTGTTCAGTTCCCTGATACCTTGTTTAATTTTTTCTGTTCATTACTTCATCTGTTTTTTGTAAGTTCACTTTCAGAGGCCATTTCTTCAAACTCACCAATCCTTTCTTGTGCCTCCTCAAATTTGCTATTATATGATTCTGTGTATTTTTAATTTCATGTATTGTGGCTTTCATTCCCTTAAGATCTGCTATTTTTCTATGTATGCTTTCAATCTTCTTTGTGCTCATCCAATGTCTTCTTAATATCCTTAATCTCTTTAACCTCTCATTGAATTTATTAAGGAGATTTATTTGAACATCTATGATTAGTTGTCTCATCTCCTTTATGTCATCTGGAGGCTTATCTTGTTCCTTTTATGGGGCCATCTCTTCTTGTTTTTTTGTGTGGATTGTAATTTTTTCTTGGTTTCTTGGCATCTGGCTTATTAGAGTATTCTGGGTGCAGTTTCTCTCTTTAGTTTAGGGCTTTCTTGCACTTTCTCACTGGCTGGTTGTGTAGTAAGAACACAGGATTTAGTTGGTGCTGTAAGCTGTGGAAGCTCAAGCTGCCTTCATTGCCCCAGGGAATTATGAAGCTTCTCCCAACTTTCTGCTTTGCCAGGGGTAGGGACAGAGACACAGCTGTGTGCAATAATTCAAATCATACAGGACTAGACTGTAGTTGCCCAGAGAGACTGATAAAACTTCACATCCCTTTCTCTCCTGCATGGGTTGGGGATGGAGCTGCAGGTGTGGGAAGCAATCTATGCCCTGTGGATCCAAGATGACCACAGTTGCCCCGGTAGGCTTCCTATTATTCAGTCTGTGCCAGCCAAATGTACCTTCAGTTACCAGGAGAGGCTGATGCAGGGCCTGCCAGCTTCCTCCCTCCTAGAAGTGGGGCTGAATCCTAGGCTAGGGCTACAGGACAATCTGGGTGAGAGATACTGGTCTCTACCATCACTGTGGTTTTCAGTCCACCTGGCTTCTCCTCATGCTGGGGGTGGGGTCAAAATTATGGCTACCAGCCTCTTTCTGTCTTGGACAGTTTCAAACTTATGCTATTCTTAGGGTAATAATTTAGCCAGCTGAATTTACTAATCAGTAGCTGAAACTGGTTGCCGACTTTCTCTTCCTCCCCTGTTTTTGGGAAATGGAGCTTTCATTTCCAGCCACAGAATTGCTCCTGTGGTGGCTTGCACTGCCAAAATAGAATCATCACTGGCCTCCATGGTGTGGTCTGTATTTTCCCAGGGAGGTTGGCACACAGGTACCCCCAGCTTCCTCCCTGACAGAGGTGGGTCTGGGGCTTATGCTAGAGCTGCAATCTGATATAGATGGAAGGAAGCTAGTCCCTACCTGCACTGTGATTTTCAGTCCCCCCTGCTTCCCCTTGTGCCAGGGGAGAGTTAAGATGGCAGCTACCATCTTCTTTCTGACTTGGAGAGTTACAAAGTTTAGCTGTTCTTACAATTATATTTTAGCCCACCAAATTTACTAATCAGTAGCTGAAGTTGGTGCCCAAATGTCTCTTCCTTCCCTGTTTTTGGGAAGTGGAGTTTCCAATTCCAGCCACGGAAAAGCTCCCAAGGTGTCTTGTGCCAGTGGTGGATGTGCACTGGCCTCCAGGGTGCAGAGTGCTCTACTTATGGATCTTCTCTGCAGATGTGCAGTCTCCACCTTCCATTCTTTCAAGGATGTTGCAGGATGCTCTTATGGTCTCCTGGAGCCCCCAAACAGGTGCTTTAGATAGCAGTGGGTGATTACTAACTACCCTGATGCATGAGCTGACTCTAGGAGCTCCTTACTCTGCCACCATCTTGCTGGTTGCCTTTTCCCTTTGTTCTTTTTTGAATAGGATTATTTGAAGCTGTTCCTTATACATTCTGGATATTAAGCCCTTGTCATACATATGGTTAAGAATTATTTTCTCTTATTCTGAAAGTTGATATTTTTATTCGCCAAAAGGTTTCTGATGCAAAGTATCAGAAATGTGTTTGCTTTTATAAAGGATATTTATTTGGGGTAGAAGCTTACAGTTACCAGGCCATAGAGCATAAGTTACTTACATCACAGGTCTGTTGCTACATGTTGCAGAAAGATGGTTGCCTACATCTGCAAGGGTTCAGGCTTCCTCTCACTTTTAAGGCTCCATGGTCCCAGCTTCTATCAATATCAGCTGTAGGTTAGAATAAGTATCATCTTTCTCTTAGGACTCATTTCTCTCCAGGCTCAACTGCTCAGGGCTCTGGTCTCTGCAGCTGAAAAACTATTAGGCAAATGAATTGTCTCTTTTCCCAGGGCTTCCGCCATGTCTATGGAACCATCTCTATTCCTCTGTGTTCTTCTGTGTGTTTTCTTCTTGGATTCCAGCATCCAAAACTTCAAATAACTCTTGTACCTTGCCATTTTCTTTGTGAGTCCATGCCCACCAAGGGGGCAGGGATGCAACATCTTGCAGATGTGGCCCAATCAAAGCCCTAATCATAATCTGATCATGCCCAGAGGAACAGAGCAGTTTACAAACATAATCAGTGTTTGAAATTCATCAGTAATATCAAACTGACACACTCCACTCTCTGAATTCCAAAAAGACATTACAATATTCAGAAAAAGACTTAAATCACTGCAATGCTAAGTACAAAATCATATCACAATCAGTTTAAAGAAATGCAGTTTTTCTTGGGGCAAAGTCTCGCCTAGATGTAGACTTCTGAAACATACAAAACCACTTATCTGTTTCCAATGTACAAATGGGCAGAGAAAGGATAAACATTTTCATTTCCATAAGGAGAAATTGAGAGAGAAGCATGAGTCATGGGTCCTCTACAGTTCAGTAACCTGCAGGGCATCTTCCATTCGATTTCAAAGTCTGAGAGTCATTTTCAATATGATGGTTTATACTCCCTGGGGCTTTATGGGGACCCACCTTTTCCACAGGATTGCCCAATGGCCATTTTCTTGGTTCCACCATCATCAAGCATTTGAGTGGCAACCAAGCTCCAGACTTTACCTTCCAAAGGTGTTGGGTGTTGCCACAGTTTATCCAATCTTTGGGTTAGAGTCTTAACCCCCCTAGTAGAGTGAAATGAAGACAATATTCTCCCTTACCTTTGGCATACAAGCTTAGCCCTCTCAGAGCAATAAGTTGGTGACCTGGCCTTCCCTTATCCACAGGGAAAAGGACTGTCTCTCTCAGACCTTTGGGGCATTGGCCACAACCTCCCTAATCCCTGTGGAATGTGCTCTACCCTCTCTGTACCATGGGGTGACAAACTCTCCCTGAACACTGGATGGGAACATGTACCATCTTTAATTGTTGGGGCAAACTCACCCTCTCTGTACACATGGGTGGGGCTCCTCTCTTGGCCCAATGTGATGTCTTAATTCCAGATCTCAGCTTCCATGGTTTTCCTCTTAATGCTGTTTTTCTGTCAATTTCTCCCATCCAAATCCCTTTTAGTCCAAGCCAACAGTGATTTTGTACATACAGCTCTCTCAAAAAGCTTGTTGGTTTAGCATGCAAAAAGCAGGGTCCAAACCATCAGACAGTAAGATTTTCCATAAGTCTTTCCTAGATAACTGCATTTTCAATCCTGATTTATACATTCTAAGTTTAGTTAAGTCCTCAAATATGGCACTATTGTCTATGGACTTGATTTCCAGAGACTTGGAATTTCCAGAATTAGTTTCTGGTTTCTTTGTGCACAAAAATTCAGTCATCAGCTCATCACGCTCATCTATCAATTTGCTATAAGCTTCAAGGAGAAGCCAAGTCACATTCTCTGAATTTACTTTTGAATGTTCTTCAGGTAAATACCCAGGCTCAACATTTTCAAATTCTGCCTTCCTTAAAACTCCAGGAGTTAATTGATAAGTTCTCTGTAGATTTAAAACACAGATCACCTTTCCTCTAGTTTCCAATAATAGTTTCATCATTTAATTCTAAGGCATCATAAAAAGTCTTTTCAAAGCACTCTAGGCCTTTTCTATCAAACATCTCACAATTACTCTAAAAAATACCATTTACCCACTTATAAAACTCTTCCAGTAGTTTGGTAATTGCAAAAGTATGACCCCACTCTCCAGTATCATATTCTGTATTAGTGAGCCAAAGGGATGCTGAGACTAAATACCAGAAATCTGTTAGCTTTTATAAAGGGTATTTATTTGGGGTAGAAGCTTACAGTTACCAGACTATACTGTGTAAATTACTTCTATTACCAAATTCTGTTGCCATGTGTTGGGGAAAGATGCCTGCCAATGTCTGCAAAGTTTCAGGTTCCCTCTCCCTCTTAAGGCTCTGTGGTCCCAGCTTCTTCCAATATCAGCTGTAAGATGGGATAAGTCTCATCTCTCTCATGGGGGTTATTTTTCTCCACGCTCAGGTGCCCAGGGCTCTGGTCTCTGCAGCTGCAAAGTGTTAGGTGACCAGCTCATCTCTCTTCTCAGGGCCTCTGTCATGTCTAAGAAGCCATTTCTACTTCTCTGTGTTCTTCTGTGTGTTTATTTCCCAAGGTTCTAACATCCAAAACTTCAAGTAACTCCTGTGCCTTGTCATTTCTTTTGATAGTCCCCACCTACCAATGGGAGAGGGACTCAATATCCTACTGGCATGGCCCAATCAATTAATCATAATTTAATCAGGCCCAGAGGAACAAACCAGTTTACAAACATAAGCAGTATTTTTTTATGTAATTCATCAATAATATCAAACTGCCACATTGTTGTAATTATTTTTTGATGAAGAGACTAATTTAATTCAAGTAACTCTGTCATAGTCAAATGGGAACATCAGAAAAGTCAAGCAAATATTGGATCCTCATTTCAAGATTTATGTTTATTTAACTTATCAAGAAATTTAGGAAATTTTGTCCTATTACAAAGTTGATCTATAACTAATACCTATTCTAATTATTCATAGCTAAATTTTATAAATAGCTGCAAAATATGTCTCACTTAAAATGTAAGATGTTTTTCAATTACCTTCTACAATTATATTACCTTGTATGCTATACAGCAAGTAAAATAATGAGAAGACAATGTTTTACTCTGGGAATTTCATATCCCTATGATAGGTATTATAATGTAAATCATACAAAATGCATGAAAATGTGAGGAAATGTCATAAGAGGTGGCCTAGAATCCAGAAAATGAAAGATAGTTGAGAGGTAGAATGAATTGTAAATTTTGAATTAAACATAGTATCTGCATTGTAATTGTGGAAATTATGCCTTCATGAAAATGAAGAGTAAAAAACTAAATAACAGAGAAAAAGTTGTCAGATAATCAGGAATTTTACATATTACAAATAAATTAGGTAACCTGATAAACTTAAAATAACTGAGGAAGGAATGTCTCCTTTTGAAGGAAATATTGCACAGTTTTTGTTTCAATGTGTGGGAAATGCATACATAGGAGGGCAGATTCAAACTCTAAAACCATTGTTTATAACCAAAAGGTGTTTTATTTATCCAATAGATTGAACTTTCTCATATCCCCTAACTTAATGAAATATTCTTAACCCCAGCTACTAGAAGGCAATCATAATTTGTACCATATAAACAGATTGTGGTCCTACCTTGCATATCAGAATGCAGAACATTCACTGGATTTTGGCTGTGACCAGACATCCTCAGTCCAATACAACTTATAACATGACTGGTACATAGTAATGTGATTTACTTTTAGTTGATTTGGTGTTATGCAATCTTTTTGAAATCATTTCTTCAGCTAAAGGTTTTTTGGTTGATTCCTTGAGGTTATCTATATAGACCACAATATATTCTGAAAATAAAGTTTTATTTATTCTTTTCCAATGGGCATGCCTCTTATTTCCTTCCAAATAAAATAGTTAATTGTCCAGTTCATACACACATATGTCCAGGACAAAATATATGCTCATAAATTACCTCAGAAGACACTATGTTTTTGTTTCTTGCT
>JAQZBX010039315.1:0-23074 GCA_029593785.1 Cabassous unicinctus
GAGAATCCTTCCAATGAGTGATGATAAAACAGTAACTCAAAAAACTAGAGGGAGTTTTTAATATGTGAAAATTCTATATAAGAAATAAAATTGTGCCATAGAAATTTTGGAAGAAGAATTGAGGCACATTCCTAAAGTGTATGCTACATATTAGAGACATTGTAAATTGGAGAGAAAAGTTTGAAAAATAGTATTAATGATGGAAATAAAATTAATAAAGTTCCAGAAAGAGAAAATAAATAGGGTAGGGGGAAATTATAAAAATAAAATGAAATAAGATCATTCTTAAGAATGAAGGAAATGATTTTTTAAAAAAAGGAACGATGGGGAAAAATCACAACCATAAGTTAAAAAAAGTAGAAAAAATCTTACACCATGCTATATACTTGTAAAATTCCAAAGCACTTTTAACAGAGGGACTCCTTTAATGTCATATGGTGACAAGGAGATAAAATAGTAGGGAAAATAGAACTAATGGTGAATTTTAGTGGGTTGAGCCTGTAGCACATGTAACTGACCTGGTGTTTGGAATGTGGAGAAACATTCAATTTCTTAGCAGAATCAATTTCCTACCCAATGTCTTCACACAATCAAAACATCCATCTAAGAGAAGGTGGATATCTTGCCTATCTGGAATGTGTGTTTGCTTGTTGATCGTTCTGACACTCCAAATTGTAATATTATTATTCCACTTTAAGAATTGTGTGTTCAAAACTAATTTCTCTAAAAAATTAAAGCTCAAAAATAATCTGAACAAATAGTTAAACCCATGATCATATGGTAAGCATAACAAATTATTGAGGCATTGGTCAATAATATATATATATATATATATTGGGTTTCACAATAACAAGTATAGTCAGAAAATGTACTCCTTTCCCACTTGTTCCACTTCCTCTTTTTTCCAAGCCCATCAACCCCACAAACTCACAGCAGGAGTAGTACAATAGCTTTCTGTTCTCCATTCAACCAGCCTGATAGTCAGTTTTTGTCAGAGAATGGCCAAGTTCAAATATAAGTCAGACCCTATCACTCTGCTACTCAAACAATCCAAGGTTATCCTCTCACTGATAGTACAAATTAAAACTACTACCATGAACAGCAGTGTGTATTGATGCAAGCCTTTCTTCTCCCACTCATCACTTCCTTGGTTCTACCTTACCAGCTCCCCTGGGGCCACACTGTTCTCTGCTGGTCACATGGAACAGCCCTTCCTCTGGGATGGGCTCCTTCTGGACCTCTGACAGTCACACTTTCCCCAGGTAGGGTGTCTCTTCTGCTCATCACACCTCTGCCTCCCTCCAAAAGAAACTTGTTGTTGAGAAACAATGACATTCACCCTTGCATCTAGACTTTACTTGCTGCATTGAAGCACTGAAGCAGTGCTAATGGAATGCACTTGTGAAATGAAGACTGAATAAGTAGAAAGTAGAATTAATTATATTTCTTTGCAAAGATGGGCAAACCACTGACAAAATAAAAAGTATGAAATACTAATCAACTAATTATTCAGTAAGATTTTATTACTGATTGATACCAATAAAGAAATTCAATGTTGGTGTTGATAACCTATTTTTCCTTTGGAATCAACAGTTTGATAAATTATCATTTGGGGCAATATTCAAAACCATGGGAGAGCAGCAAGAGATAAAAATTGGTTGAGCCCATCAGCTCCCTGGGACTGCCAACCTAGATAATGATGAAGCCAGACTATGTGGGCATCATATGAATTTTCAGAGAAATCAACACATTCTATGAAGTCTATTGAAATGAAATTTTGCTATTTTCTTCTGCCCTTGTGATCAACTCTTATTTCACTAGCCCTGATCCTCAGAAGACAGCTGGAACATTCTTGAACAAGGATGGAGGCACACTAGTAAGTCACTATTTTTAGATGAATACTAATTTTAGATGTAAAAGTAAATTGAGAGAGAAAACAGTGGTCAAAAGTCCCTATTTAAAAAATAATGAAATATAATAAAGAAAAAAGGATCATATTATGCAATATGTTATTCAAAGTAATAAAGCCACCTTTTCCATGGAATGAAATTAAATGGAAGAACATATTTCATTTGTGATCCTCAATTTAGATATTCCAAAAGGATTATTATTTTTAATATTCTTGGCATAATAATAATATCTTGGCTCAGAAGTACATATATTGAATTAGGGGTGTTTCATTTAGCACAAGAAACTTAAATTATATTCTGTGTTAAATGAAATAAGAATTAATAAAATGTATATAGGAAAATTTAATTTAAAATTTTAAAATAATGATGTGTTTATAAAAACATACTATATTTTTAGCCCTAATATATTATTAGCAGATAACTGAGTCAGGTAGAATTATCAAGAACCATTTCCTGAGGTAAATTTTGTTATTTTATTTCCCTCACAATAAAAGACAAAGACAAGTGTGGATAAGTTGGAAATATGTCTAGGTATGGCCATGAACTTTTTTTTACTCAAGCACCCAGAGACACTGAGCGACCATTATGAAGAATTCATAATACCTTCTAACAAGAACATCAGCAGAGAGATATTAAATCAAATTTTATCATTAAAATATTGTTTAAATCATTCAGCCTATGTTTGCTTATTTGATTGGAACACATCCCCAGTCTTACATTTTTCTATTTAATATGTTATCTGAATGTTTTTCATCTAATATAATAGAGGATATTAAATTAGAGTTATTTAATGATTAATTATTTAATTTCACCACTTCCCAAATCCAATGACCAACATTTTCTCTGTGACCTTTCCACTATCCACCACCATGGTGGAGAATGAGCATAATATTTAAAAGGAGGAGTTGAATGGGAGAATGTGGGAGGTCAAACTGTAAATTACATTCTTAAATATAAACTACATTTACAGGAAGGTTAAAGAATAAAATCTGTACAAAGATAAGACATAAGCATGTCACTACAAGAGGAATTGCCATCTGCAGTTTTTCTTCACATTGACACTAATTGAATTTAGCTCCAATTCTTTGCCATGCCTTCTCACCTGCCACAATATTTGCATTACTCTTTTGGAATGGATAGAGGAACATGAAGATGTAGTGGCAGTGTGACTGGCATGAAATTTTAAAATATTTGTAATAATTCCCATGTGTAGTAGATAATGCCATGCATTTTAATAGATGATGAAGGGTTTGTGGGGAAAGCATAATTATTTAACTTATTATATGTGAGGAATGCCTAGGAGATGAAATTTAAAAAGTAAATAATATAGTGAATATGAGGCTAAAAATTTAAGCTCATATATTTCATGCCTAAAGTAACCATGTTAGATGTCCTGTGGATCTCTAAGTATAAGATTATAAGTGATAAATTACTTGAGTATGCTGAAGGAGAATAAAAAGCCAGTCATTTGAAAAATTTCTCATTAAAATTTTGAAATATGTGAACAGCTTTAAATTGAATGTTCTCTAAAGACAAGTAGGCTAATGAGTTTGCAGAGTATATGAGGCAGGTCAATAATGAATAGATCCATTTTTTAATTTTCATAATTATGAACTTCCTAAATTATGAGCAGCTGTGTAGAAACTGTGGCTGTATTCATCATGTGACAGAATGTAGGAACAACCAGCCTATGGCACAGTTTAGAAGTTGTTGGACAATTTCTATTTATCTAAAGTGTTAGAAGAGTTGCAAAATTCAGAAGAAATTTTTTCTGTCATTCACAGAATATATTTTGAACAATATTTTAATGACAGATAGATGAGAACTGAAATTATATTGGTTAAATAAAACTACATTAACCAGGGAATGATTGATGACCATTAAAGTGAAGAGGATCTAGATGGAAGGAATATTTTAGTAATGTAATTGTGACACATTACCTTATGTAGAGATGCGATTTTGTTGATGTTATATTTTTCTCTTTTTATTGATTGATTTTTTATTGTATTATCCTTGCAGTAATGAAAAATAAAACAAGTGTGACTGAATTTATTCTCATGGGATTTACTACCAATAACAATATGTACATTTTGCATTCAGTGTTCTTCTCATTCATCTACTTGTGGGTCCTGATGGGAAATGGCCTCATTATCTTGATCACAACTTTAGACCAGCACCTCCACACCCACATGTACTTCTTCCTGAAGAACTTATCCTTCTTGGACCTCTGGCTCATTTCAGTCACTATACCCAAATCTGTTGTCAACTCCTTGACCCACGATAGTTCCATCTCATCCTTGGCTGTGTCACTCACATGTTTCTGGTGATGTTATTGAGAGCTGCAGAGCTGTCCCTTCTCACATCCATGTCCTTTGACTGCTATGCTGCCATCTGCCATCCCCTGCACTATGAAGTCATCATGAGCATGGGCATATGAATGCAGATGGTGTCTTTGTCTTGGCTGGGTGGGGTTCTGACTGCTGTGATGCACACAGCTGGTACCTTCTCCTTATCCTTCTGTAAGTCTAATGTGATCCATCAGTTCTTCTGCCACATACCCCAGTTATTAGCTATTTCTTGTTCAGTAAATATAATAACAGAAATTGTGCCTGTCCTTATTGGTGTGGTTTAGATTGCTTCTGCTTTATTTTCATCACTGTTTCCTATATCTTCATCTTCTCCACTGTCAAGAACATTCCATCAACAGAAGGCCAGTCAAAAGCCTACTCCACTTGCCTTCCACACCTGGGGGTTGTTGTATCATTTCTCTCTATTGCCTGCATTGGTTAATAAAACCAACTTCAAGGTCCCCTTCTATTTCTGACCCTGTAATTTCTATGTTCTACACTATTGTACCCCTAACCCTGAATGCCATCATATATAGTCTAAGAAACAAGCCCATGAAGTTGGCTGTGGGCATGATGACACAGGGAAAGCTCATCAAAAAGTAACAGATAAAGACAACTAGACACTATGCAGGGCAGAGAATCTCAGGAATTTACAACCCTGTCAGTGGTCCTTACCTTGGAATATATGATAAGTTATCCCCCCAATGTATCAGAGTTATACTCTTTTATACTGTTCTTACACATGGCTCTTATGCCTCTTTTATTTGAACCTATAATTAGCACTATACACATTAAATATGTGCCCAGAGACTGAAATCTTCTAGCTGTTCATATGCCTGTTGAGCCCTGAATCTCAGCAGAGCTGCAGCCAACACCTACTCTTCAGTTCATCAGGCTCATCCAAAACAACTAACAAAAGGATGAGGATGGCAAGGCCCATCCCAAAACCAAAGAGTATCTACAACTGCAAGCAAGATACTTCCATCCATCTGCCCCATAGGGTCTAAGCCCCTTCTCAATCAGAAACAGAGTGGGCATCACCATCCTAAAATCCAGAAGATTGGGGAAAGAACAAACACAAGGTGGGAATGCAACTACGGAGTAAAGCAGATTTTCTATTATTCTAGTAATGGAAGAACTTGAAATATTGATATAAAGACAGCTGTTACTAGAGTCTGAGGGGAGGGAGAGTGAAGAATATGTGTAACATGGTGCATTTTTGGGACACTGGAATTATTCTGCTTGATATTGCAATGATGGATACAGACCATTAAACATTTTGTCAAAACCTATAAAATTGGGTGGTGCAAAGTGTAAACCATAATGTAAACTATACACCATGGTTAGTAACAATGTTTCAATATATGTTCATCAATTGTAAAAAATGTACCACATTAATAAAAGATGTTGTTAATGTAGGAGAAGTGTAGGAAGGGAAGGGAGTGGAGTATATGGAAATCCCCTATATTTTTATGTAAACTTCATGTAATTTAAAACTTCTTTAAAAATAAAATTTAAGAAAAGTTTTTTTAAAAAGTAACAAATATCCCTCTTTTCTTTAAATGGCAAATATAATTTACAAATACACACCTATCATTTATTCAATTTCCCTCCAAAATTTACAATTAAATTTATAAGAAAAAAATAAAGAAGCAATTTATCTTAGGAATTTTCATTCAGCAGAAATTCATTCAGCTGAATGAAATTCAGCTGAAATTCCTATAGTTAAGGAAACTTTTTCTAAACTATTTCTTGAGTGGCACTCACAAGGTGATTTCTAGCCACTTTTATGTAATGCAAAGAAATATGTTTGCTTAGAAAGCATTACTGCACATTACAAAGTTATACCAAAAAGAAAACAAAGCTAATAAACAAAAAACTACTCCATACTTCTATTCTCATATTATTTCACCAATTCAAATTACTAAAGCCTTGTGGAATCTTTTGACACATATTTATTTATTGCCTGTATTAGATGTCTTATTTATAGATCACTGTGGTGTATAAATTGCTTCAAAATTAAATGTGGAGATCTTGCTTAGCTCATTCTACTTATGGCACAATCTTTCATTTTAGATATTTTTCATTTAGGGATTTTTTTGAATGGAGAAATGGAAAATGAGTGTTAAATGAATTTTTGCCAGACAAAGTTATCAGAACTTAAGGGAATACATGGACTATGATTAAAAAGTTATAATGAAATGAATAATTATTTGGGAGATACTTTATTTTTATCCCAACCAAACTATACTTCTCTGATATTTTATATACAAAATTAAAGATATTTATAAGTATAAAATTTAAAAATCATATTTGTACTTTCTAAATAAAACTATTCATATTTTTATTCTATTTTGACTATATTTAAGGTTTCTTCTTAGTTATCAAAATTTTGTTTTGATGTCTTATGATTGACTTTTACTGCATATCTCATAACTTCCTAATTTATCTGCTATTAGATACATGTTTTATTGTTGTATTATATTAAACTGTTTTTTAAATAAACATACAAATGTATGTAAATGTTTACTATCCTCAAACATTTGTACCATAAACTACAAGGTTTTCATTTACTGATTATATAATATTGCAAAATTATTCTACCAGAAAATTTCATACTGTTTAATATATTTTAGGTGCATAAAATATTTTAAAAATTAAGGTATACACAATTTTCATGAGGATCTAGTCCATTTAGATTCTGTTAATTAGATTCCAAATTCATGAAGAATTTTTCACATCTGGATAAAACATAGGGATTGTTGTAATTTACTGTTTTTACCATGTAAAGAAGATGTTCATTTATTCTTTATTTTTCTGTAGTCTAAATCATGTGTTAATACATTTTTTTTACCTTATATGTATATCATAAAATTTAGGGCTAAAATTAATGTGCTTTTAAATGGTTTAGATATTAATATCTTCTTCATGTAAACATGGCCCATCACTAGTTGTCCCTTTAATTGATGTTTTGTTCTTTTTACTTAACTGAACTTAGTATGATATGATATAAAAGACTCAGTATGATATTCAAATTTGTATGGATTGCCCCATATTGTTCAGTCTGTAATTTTACTATAGTAAATAAAGTGGAGATACCTACCATCTTTAATCTTTCAAAAGAGGCATTCAGTGTTGTTGCAAGGATTACATCAGTAATGCATGTGCGTGCAATAGGCAATCAAAACTACTGATGATCCTTAGTCAATTAATATTCATTGAGAATACTTTGACTTTATACTGAATATGCTTATGCAGATTCTTTGTGGAAGCCTTTTTTGCAATATGAACTCACGTTTGCCAGGCACAATTCTCCGATAGCAAACAAAAAATACATGAACGTGGGGAACTTCTGAGCATCAAGCACAGCCTTAGACAATTGAAGCAACAGGGCACCATCTGCTACCAGGGGAATTCCTTTGGCTGTGGTCACCATTTGCTGTGCTGAGGCTCAATGGAAAGCTCTTGTCTCATCACCCATCTGGGCTTCTGGGCAATGCCCACACCCAAAACCAAATCATTCCCCACTTTTCCACAGAGAGTGCATGGTCTAAAAGGAGAGGATTCCTTCATTTCTTAAATTCCAAATATCTACATTCTTTACACATTTGACATTGAACATTTGTCTAGATTCCTATGCAGTTAAAGGAAAAATTTTACACATAGTTTTCTCCCTATGTCTGTTTCTGGAATAAGAAAAGAAAAGAGATGAGACAATAAAAGAAGCACTGCTTTACCAGCAAGTTTGCACCAAAGAATGTGTGATTTATTAAAAATAAGACAGAAATTAAAAAAAAAAACAAAAACAAAAATCTAAAAGCATGATACTTTTGGAGGAAAACAAAGTATATTACAGTTCTAAAACAGTTTTTAACTATGCATGTTTATTTTCATCCAGAATTGTGATAAACAAATGATTAAATTAAAACAGGCCATTCTGCTTTTATTATTCATAAAAAAATGAGAAAGGTAAAAATAAAAATTCCCTTTTGTACTTGGGCACACAAAACTTAATCCAAATGCTTTTGCTTGTAAGTACTGGACACCTATTCATTGTAGGGTCTTAAAGATAAAATGTGTGTGTGTATGTGGTTTGTTCAAAAGACCAAAGATTGTTATCAGATCTTAACTGTGAAAATGGTTGAGAATGGAGTTTGGTAGCTTCAATACTCTAACACTTTGGGAAGATATCTGATCTGGCTTCATATTTGTACCAACAGTTATTATAGTCATGTCCTTAAAAATTGTATATACCAAAGCATAACATTTTAACATAAAATATTGTTAATGTGATAAAATTGAAATTTAAGTGCAGTAAGAAGAGCACAAAAGGTGTAATATTTAAGTTAAAGTTACAAATTTAAATTTTGGATATATGTCATTACTTCAAAGATTCTGTGCTTGGAGAGAACCAGACACATAGGCTTGTTTTTCTGTCATTCTATCTAAGGTGAGACAACAGGGAGCCAATGGAGGTTGAGCCTGATCATCTGGGGACAGAAAATTCTGGAAGGCTAGAGGACTCAGCAAAAAGGGGAGGTGGGCAGGATATCCTCTTGAAATAAATTTCAAAAACAGGTTACTATGAAAAGAAGGAGGGAAAATGATCTTGGGCTTCGGTTGGAAAGCAATGTAGTCACTTGCCCTATCTCCAAAGTGAGACATATAAGGGAGTAAAGGAAGCTCTGGGGAAGGAATCCCTCTGCAGCTGAAGCAGGCTCTGAAGATGCTGGAAGATGGGAGGACTCAGGGAAAGCATTAGGACTCTGAGAGAGCTTGCTGATCAATTATCATAATTTAGAAAAGCCAATGAAGAACATTTTCAGTTATCATGAATGATAAAGAAAGAGAGTAGAAAAGTGAGTATGCAGAGCTCTGTGGAGACAGATATTTATAGCTTTTGTGCTTTGATAAGCTCCTCAAGGCAGGTGGATGTGGTGAAGCTTGGAGAGGGTGGTTTTTGCACAGCAGGTAATTCTCCAGAGGCTGCCTCATTTTTGGCTTTGCTGTAGGAGCGAGAGAAGCATAATGTTCATATTAAATGGATCACCAGTCCTTCCCTTCAACTGCACACATGAGCCATTTGGGTCCCCCCTCAGGTTCCCTCTTTCTCTCACACTCATTTTACAAATCCACATGACTCCAGCTTCAAAATATACACAGAACCTAACAGTGTAAAGCATTTCCACTTCTAACAGCATTTAAACCTAAGCCACTTTTAAAAGCCAAATTTCTTCTAGTTGCCTAAAAAGAAACTCAAATTCTGACCCTCCCCCTGGTCTCCCCTTAGACATCATATCCATAAACTCTGGAGACTTTCTAGGCACCTCTTTGCTATTTGAAGGCTCTGTAATTAGCACACTCACACATCCATCAGAAGACACTGGGGTTTTATTTCAGTCTGTTAGATAACCAGGAATGGGACTACTAGCATTAGAATTATATTTATTTGCATTGTTGAAATAAAAAAACACACACAATAAATACTATTATTTCATAAAAATAACAAAAATGTGAACAAGTGCAATTTTTCCCATACCTGTAATAGCAATTAGTGACAGATTATTTCAAAATTTTCCTGTGTCATAGTATTAAAGAGTCCCATTGTTAATTAATTTTGATGTTCCTGTACACTGAATTTTAATTTTTAGTTGGAAAGCTTGTATCCTCTGTGAATTGTACATTCCTGTGCATGTTGAAGATATTTCTATTTCATAGAGTTGTTTTATATTGGTTTTCCTGTCCATTTTAAGGAATTTTTATTTAGGATTGATATTAATACTTTCCCATCATAAGTGCTACAATCTTTCCCCAATTTCTTTGATTACACTTATTTAATAAAAATTTAAAATTTACATTAGTAAACCTTTTAATATGAATTACATGAGAAGAAGATTCCTGTCTGCGTATTTTCCTGACAACTGAATTTATCCCAATACTATGTAATTAAATTCTTACATTGTCTATGAATTGATATTTTATGCTCCATTAAATCAACATATAAATCAATAATGATTTTTGAGCTTTGTTATGTTTCTATTATATTTTTCATATCATTTAAAATTTCCTAATTTGATTTTTAACATGTTTTAAAATATATTTTGCCTAATAAAATAATCCTTTCTTTATGTTTTGTTCTTTGTCTCATTTCTTCCATTGTATCCAAGACCATTTTCAAATCCTTGACTCACAGCAATGCCATCTAATTCCCCACAGGTTTTGCCCAGGTCTCTCTGGTGTCTTTTTCAGTAGCTCCTGATCTGTACCCCCTCATGCCAATGTTCACTGGCTGCTATGCTGCCATTTGCCATCCCTGCACTGTGAAATTATTATGAAGTGGGCACATTGTGCTGATGGTATTTGAGCCCTACTTTGGTGTGGCTTGATTTTACACATACATACAGCAGGCATCTTTTCTTTATCTTACTGTGGATTCAATGGAATTCAATAATTGTTCATTGATTTTACCCAGTTATTATATAGCAAGCTGTTGCTTGTAACTAAGGCTTGTAATTGCAGAAATTATGCTTATTCTCATTAGTGTAGTAATGGATTTCTGCTGCTATATCTTCATTGTAATTTAATTCATCTACATCATTGTTGATATCAGAAAGTTTCCCTCAGAAGAAGGATAGTCAGAAACTTATTCCACTTGCCTCCCACACAGTGCCATGGTTGCCCTTTTCCTTCCAACTGCTTCCATTGTTTACCAAAAACCGATTTTAGGGTCTACACTATTCCCTGATTTCACTCAATCTGATTTCTGTTTTGTTTTGTCTTTTCTCTTAATCCCATTATATACAGCTTGAGAGCAAGGCCAGGAAGACAGGTTTGGAGAAGTTATGACTAGAAAGTTCTTTACAAAATAAAATGTTCTTATGTTTACAAGAATAGAGACATTTTCCTCTTATTATTTGCGAAAGTACAGGGTTAACCTAAGCTAGTCAGTTGCAACACAGTGATTTTCTACATGGTTAACTGGAAACATGGTGCTGACCCTTGGCTCATCTAGAACGAAGTATACTAAATAGTAATGAAGCCTTGTTTGAGTCTGAAACATTAGCGCTTCTGAGTTCTTTTATATATATATACTTATACTTTTATCAAATATCAAAAATCCTATATCCATGAGGTATATCTGCATATATATTTCCATACACTCATAAATGCACATATATGCATATATATATAAATATGCAGTCTTTTTATGGCACTTAAGTTTCAATTTTATCACATTATCAATATTTTATGTTAAAATGTTATGCCTTGGCCTATACAATTTTTAAGAACATGACTATAGCAACTATTTGTATGAATATGAAGCCAGATCAGATATCTTCCCAAATTGTTGAAGTCACCAATCTCCACTTTCAAACATTTTCACAGTTAAGATATAATAGCACACTTTTGTTCTTCAATCAAAACGCACACACACACACACACACACACATATATTTTTCAAGGGCCTACAATGAATAGATGACCAGAATTTACAGGCCAAGTCATTTGGATTAAGTTTTGTGTGCCCAAGTAAAAAAGGGAATTTTTATTTTTCTCTTTCTCATTTTTGATGAATAATAAAAGCAGAATGACCTGTTTTAATTTAATCATTTGTTTATCACAATTCTGCATGATAAATAAACATGCATAGGCAAAAATTATTTTAGAAAAATAATATACTTTGTATTCCTCCCAAAGTATCATGCTTTTAGTTTTTTTGTTTTTTTTTTAACTGCTTGCTTGTTTTTAGTAAGTCACACATTCTTTGCTGCAAACTTGTTGGTAAAGGAGTGCTTCTTTTATTGTCTCTTATCTCTTTTCTTTTTTTATTCCAAGAACAGACATAGGGAGACAAGTATGTGTAAAATTTTTCCTTTAACTGCAAAGGAATCCAGACAAAAGTTCAATGTCAAATGTGTAAAGAATGTAGAGATTTGGGATTTAAGAAATGAAGGAATCCTCTCCTTTTAGACCATGCACTCTCTGTGGAAAGCTTGGGAATGATTTGATTTTGGGTGTGGGCATTGCCCAGAAGCCCAGGTGGGTGACAAGACAAGAGTTTTTCTTTGAGCCTCAGCACAGCAAATGGTGACCACGGCCAGAGGAATTTGCTTGATATCAGATGGTGTCATGCTGCTTCGATTGTCTAAGGCTGTTCTTGATGCTCACAAGTTCCCCAGGTTCATTTAATTTTGTTTGTTATGGGAGAATAATGCCTGGCAAACATGAGTTCATATTACAAAGAGGCTTCCACAAAGAATCTGCATAAGTATATTCAGTATAAAGCCAAAATATTCTCAATGAACATTAATTGACTAAGGATCATCAGCAGTTTTGATTGCCTATTGCAAGCACATGGATTAAAAATAATCCTTTTGAAATATCTAAATTGAAGATCACAAGTGCAATATGTTCTTCCATTTAATTTCATTCCAAGGAAAGGTGGCATTACCTTGAATAACATATTATATAATATGAATCTTTATATTTTATTTCATTATTTTTAAATAGGGACTTTTAACTACTGTTTTTCTCTCAGTTTTCTTTTAAATCTTAAATTAATATTATTCTAAAAATAATGACTTACTAGTATGCCTCCAATCCTTGTTCAGGAAGATCCCATCTGTCTTCTGGTGTTCAGGGCTAGTGAAATTAGAGCTGATCACAAGGACAGAAGGAGGTGTTGAGGTTTCATTTCAATAGAGTTCATAGACTGTGTTGATGCCTCTGAAAGGTCATATGATGTCCACATTGTCTGGTTTCATTAGTATCTATGTTGGAAGTCACAGGGAGCTGATGGGCTTGACCAGTTTTTATCTCTTGCCGCTCTCTCCTGGGCTTGAACATTGCCCAAGAATGATAATTTATCAAAGTTGTTTCCAAAGGGAAAATAAGCTACTATTACTTACATTGAATTTCTTTATTGATATTAATCTATAATAAAATCTTTCTGAGTAATTAGTGGACCAGTATACCATATTTTTCATTCTTTCAGTTGCATACACAACAATGCACAGAAATATAATTAATTCTACCTTCCAATTATACAGTTTTTATTTCTCCAGTGCCTTCCATTAGCACTGCTTCAGTAAAATCAATGCAGCAAGTAAAGTCCAGATGCAAGTGTAAATGTCATTGCCTCTCACCAACAAGTTTTGGTTTGGAGGATGACAGAGGTATGTGATAAGCAGAAGAGAGACCCTACATGGGGAAAGTGTGAATGTCAGAGTTCCAGAAGGAGCCCATCCCAGAGGTAGGGCTCTTCTATCTGACCACCAGAGAGCAGTATGGCCCCAGGGGAGCTGGTTATGTAGAACCAAGGAGGTGATGAGTGGGAGAGGAAAGGCTTGTCTCAATACACACTGCTGTTCATGGTAATAGTTTTAATTTGTACTATCAGTGAGAATCTTGGATTGATAGGGTCGGACTTATATTTGAATTTGGCCATTCTGAAAAAAATTGACTGTGAAGTTGACTGGAATGGAGAAGAGAAAGCTATTGCACTACTCCTGTTTTGAGGTTGTGGGGTTGATGGGCTTGGGAAAAAGAGGAAGTGGAACAGGTGGGAAAGGAGTATGCTTCCTGAGTATATTTTTTATTGTGAAACCTAAAATATATATATTTTTTGATTTAACAATACCTCATATACTTATTATGCTTACCAAAAGGTCAAGGGTTTAACTATATGTTCAGATTATTTTTGAGCTTTAATTTTTGATAGAATTTAGTTTGAAACTTAAAATTCTAAAACCAGAATAATAATATTACAATTTGGAGTGCCAGAACAATCAACAAGCAAACACACATTCCAGATAGGCAATATATCTACCTTCTCATAGATTGATGCTTTGATTGTGTGAAGACATTAGGTAGGAAACTGATTCTCCTAGGAATTTGAATATTTCTCCACATTCCAAACCCCATTTCAGTTACATGTGATACCCGCTCGACCCACTAAAATACACCATTAGCTCTATTTTCCCTGCTATTTTATCTCCTTGTCACTGTATGACATTAGAGGAGTCTCTCTATTAATAGTGCTTTAGAATTTTACAAGTATATAGCATGGTGTAAGATTTTAACTACCTTTTTTTTTTCACTTAATGGTTGTGTTTATTTCTTCTGGATCCAGTTTTCAAAAATTTATTTCCTTCATTCTGAAGATTTATTTTATTTTATTTTTATAATTTCTCCCTACCCTAGTTCTTTCATCTTTTTCCAATTTTATTAATTTGATTTCCCTCTTTAATACTATTTTTCAAACTTTTCTCTCCAATTTTCAATTTCTCTAATATATAATATATACTTTAGGAATGTGCCTCAACTCTTCTTCCAACATTTCTATGGCACAAGGTTATTTCTGATATAGATATTTACGTATAAGAACTCCCTCTAGTGTTTTGAATTACTGTTTTATCGTCACTCATTGGAAGGATTCTCCTTTTTTTTTTTTCCTGTTTTCTGAAGAGGTCTTTTACTATGGGATTTTAGTTTTTTCTTCTATTATCTGAAGTGCATATTTCCTCTGAATTTCTTTATCCTGTCAATATTATTATTATTCTTTTGCTCTGTCTTTATGTTATAGACTTTCCACAAGCACATGGTAAATCTAAGTTGTGAGAGGAAGAAGTTTAAGGCAAGTGTATTGTGTATTAACTGGGCTTGTGAACAGTTGAACTTCATTGATCAGGATGTGGATATTTTTAAGGAGTCTTACAGGAGTCATAGATATAATCTGTATTAATTGAATACCCTTTAACAATGCCTCATTTATTTATTATTCCATCTCCACAAACGGAGATCTGAGAATATACACCTCTGATGATCCTTATCTCCTTCTGTCTGATTTACTGAAAGATCAGCTCTTGCAAAATCCAACCAAAATCCAAGAACACTGAGTACCTTGATGCAGTTCAAGATGTTTAGAATTCAGGAAATCAAGCAGCTTTTTATATATTCAGGTTGGAATAAGTTGTTCTTTCTGAACACGTGGACTCAAATGTTTTACAATTTTAATGAAATGTCGGTAATTGACAATAAAAAATACCTCTCCTCTTCTTTCTTCTTCTTTTCTTTTTTATTATTCATAATCAATGTGCTGTGTATTTTATTTTGTGTGTGTGTGCATGTATGCAGTTGAGCATGTGTGTGTTGAAATTTCATTTCCTTCTCTGTGTGATGTTCAGGGTAATTTTTCAGGTCTGTCTTTGGGTTCATTAACTATTTTATCTTGCATATTCACTTTTATTTAATCTTTACTTACATCAATAATCTGCTCAATTTATACAAGTCCTGCATTTTCTTTTTCTAGTTTTCAAATCTGTATGGCCAATTATCATCTTCACATTTGCTTGTTAATCTTCTTTTCCATTTTAATCTTCTTTTATCTTTTTTAATGAACTTTTTATTTTATAATTACTTTTTATTTTCAAAGATGCTTTAGATTACATGTTACATACAAAAAAAAAGGGATTTCCATATGCCCCACTCCCTGCCCCTCCCATACTTTCCCACATTAACAACATCCTTCATTAGTGTGGTACATTTACTACAATTTGATGACCCCACATTGAAGCCTTGCTAGTAACCATAGAATACAGTTTACATTATATTTTACACTTTGTCCCACGCAATTTTGTAAGTTATATAAAATGTACAATGGCCTGTATCCATCACTGCAATACATATTCTTTCATGCTCTCATTACAATAATTTTATTATATAGACTTCTTGTATATTGCTAAATCTGTTTTGTTTTGTTTGTTTTTTCATTTACAAATCTAAAAATATATTGGGAATGTACTAACACCTTTAATTAATGCAAAATTCCTTATAATCCATTATAAAAGAGACAAAAATATAAAATATTTTAATAAATCAAAAAGATAAAATCAGATATCAACATAATCATATGTCATTGTGATAAAGTTGAATCAAGGAAACTTTGAGATAAAATGTAATATATTATTAACTTACTAAAATATTTTTAATTTCGTTATTCAGACAAAATAGACAGAAATGTTAACTCTGAATATTATATCCATAGCTTTTTTAAAAACATGGATCAATTCATTTTTTTTCAACATATTTGTCTAAATCTTATTATTATCAACTTATATTTTAAATAGTGAATGTATAATAGCAGAATGCATTTATGTCCAAAAATATAAATTAATATGAGGCAGAAAAGTTAAAATTTTTAAACATTTTAAAGAAAATTTACATTATGGCAATAAGTTAAAACTTCAAAAGATTAAATATTTTCTAATCTTTATTTATGGTTGTGTTTCATGTGGAAATCAGTATTTAGCTGAAGTTAAGTGCAAAGCTGATTTTTGTCATCATAGATGAACTGTATGAGAGGTGATATCTAAGATATAAGTAAAACTATGTTTTTGATTAAAATTTTAGCATGAACTTTCACACACATAATATCACAGGATAGAAAATAAATGTTTCTGACCAATTAGATATTTTATTTCTCACAATATTTTATGCCACTTCATTACATCTACATTGAGTGATTTTATATTTCTTATATATAATTGCAATTATTTTTCTCCTCCATATAGGAAAGTATATTATCTGCATAAAATTCATTTTCATAATACTAAGTATTCCCAGACAGACATTTTTTACTTAAGTGCTCCTGCCCTATATGTAATGAAAGAACTGGAAGTAAGTACAAAATTAAAGTATAATGACATGTTATGAGTGATATTCACCAAATATTTTTGGAAAGATTAGATTTATGAGGTAGTCTGATATCCAATTTTTTGCTTTTACCACTATTAAAAAGTTAATTTCTCTTATTTGATGTCAAAATATTTTCCTATTTAATAGATTATTTAAGTTCTTAGTACTTTCTTTGTAAATGAAAGTAAAATTTTCACAATCATAACTACTCCTTGCTAGCTTTCCCTTGCAGTATATATTTTTAAAAAGTGATTTTCATCATCTCATGTATATAAAATGTTTTCATTCTGCTTACATCTAGACCACTTACCTATATTAGAAAGTTATTATTCAGATACTAACTAGGAACCCCAGTGGTATGCTGATACCCGCATATATTTCCTTTAATGTTGATAGTATTTACTGAAGTTTCCATGCTTATTAAACTAGATGGCAATCACTGTGAACACATGATCATCCATCACAAAATATTCACAGATATCAAAGATATTGAAATAGGAAACTATTGGCCTTCCAAACCTTAGAATGTAACAGAATGCATCTAGAGAATTTACTTGAATACAGGGGCTTTAATCATCTTTAAATAGATACTGAAATGGGGAGTCAGAGAGGGAAAAAAATTATTGACATGAAAGCAAATATTCATGTTGGATGTAATTTATGATATCAACAAATATTTCAGTGACAAAGACAAGAAATATTTGAGCTATCAGAATATATAAATAAAATATATTTGGCCACTTAAAAAATATATTTCCAAAGTAGATGAATGAGTATGTACATACATGTAAGTGGTAGAAAACAATCCACAGATGAAAATAAAATGTTAATTCAAAAAAACTTAGTGATAAATTAATTAATTTTTAACTCTAGTAGATTTTCTAAAGATAATGAAATTCTGTATTAAACTCTGCTTCCACATCACAGATTTAAGTGAGAGGTAATATTGGTTAAACTGTTAAAATACCATCCACCAAAACTGAAGTTAATTATTACTATGGAATAAATTTTTGGAAAGTAAAAAAAGCAATAGCCAACAGAAGCCAAAATCATTCTTCACATTTTCTCCTATAAATTCTAAACAATGTCTCTTTCTTGGAAAAGACTTATATCCTGCAAATATATAATTCAGCTAAGGCCATGAGGCAGAAAAATATAAAAATCACAAAGAATATACAAATCCCCATGAATACAGTTAGCTTATAGAAATTGTCAAGTTGGTTTCTAACATCTTATTTCTCTCTTGTTCCTTGGGCCAGAGTTCAGACAGGCAGTGCCCAAGGGAATAAAGAGCACTAAGAGAGGGGTGAAAATCTATTGAAAAAGGGAGTAGATGGGGCATTGGAATGCTTGCCAATAAGGGAATTCCTAAATCCACAAGCCAGCACAAGCCCAGGAAAAAAAGCAGGCTATATGGCTCCATGCAGGATCTGGTAAGACACAGTGGAATCTTCACTTTGCATTTATCATAGACTGATAGAAGTGCTAAGATCTCAAGAAAACCATCAGTTAAGTTCAAGTCAATTAGCAAAGAATGTCAAAGGTGCTTTTTGCTTTGGTTTGTTTGTTTTTCTTAGATTCTGACAATCAAGGAAATCACTGTAATATCACTATCTGGATGGAAACACAAGGAACAGACAACTCAGAGGCTAAGTCCCAGATTTTAAACTTTAAAATACTAAAATGTACAGAGAACAAAAATTGATTAGAAGACACTGAAACAAGAAAAGATGGCTAAGGCAAAGTATCAAGCTAAAAATCCATAAACAATGACAAGGACTGAATTTAAGACATTCCAGAAAAAGACTTAAAAAAAATCCTCAGTATTCTCAATGAGGTAAAGAAAAACATAGAGATAGATCTAAAGGATATGTGGAAAACAATGAATAAGTAAGATAAGAATCTCAATAATGAGAGAAAATTTTAAACAGAATCACAGGAGATTAAGATCACAGTACCTGAAATGAAAAATTCCCAGGTGGATTTCAATAGAAGATTGGAGCTGGCAGAAGAAAGAATCAGTGATCATGAAAACAAGACAATTGAAATGATTTGGGCTGAGAAGCAGATAGAAAAAAATGAAAAACACAAACACTGCTAATCAACTCTTGGATAACATAGTTTAGCCCAATTTATGAATTATGGGGATCCCCGAAGGAGAAGAAAGAGAAAAAGTGTCAGAATGAATTTTCAAAAGAATAAAGACAGAAAACTAGCCTATTTTAATGAAAGGCATGAATATACACATTTAAGAATTCCAACAAACCTCACACAGGATAAACTCAAAAATAATATTGTCTAGAAACTAATAAATTAAACTTTCTAGTACAGAGAACAAGTAGTGACTTCTGAAAGCTACAAGAGAAAAGCAATGAGTTATATACAAAGGAATTCTAATAAGATTACATGCCAATTTCTCATCAGAAACCAAAGAAGTAAGAAGGCAGGTGGGACAAATATATAAAGTACTGAAAGAATATGATTATCTACCAAGTATTTTGTATCCAGTTTGACAGTATTTCAAAAATGAGGAAGAGATGAAGGCATTCCTAGATAAGCAAAAACTGATGAAGTTTGTCTCCACTAGCCCTGTCTTCCAAACATTGCTAACTGGTTACTGCCGATGAAAGGAAAAAACACTAGACAGTGTATCAAAGAGTCATAATGAAGAAATACAAGTGTGTGAGTGGAACAGGGTGATGTATATGGGAATCCCCTATATTTTTGATGTAAAGTTTCTTTAAAAATAAAAAAAAAAGAATGATTGTTGTGGGAACATGGTGTCAGATTATGCAGATAGAGCTCAGTGTTTTTACAAAAAACAACCACAGAGAAGGAACCAAAACCTGCCTGAAGGACCAGCTTTGGTGGTCAGCAGACCAGGAGAGTGCTTCACAACTCCCAGGAGGTTTAGGGACAGAAAGACAAAGAAGCAAAAACAACAAACTGTGATTTAATAAATCTCCCATCTGCCAGGAAGGACGCCACCAACTCCAAGATATTGAGTGGTGGAAAAACCCCTGGAACATGGCAGCTGACTGAGAGGAGAGCAAATATCTTCCTCCCTGTCAGCTGTTACAAGGGAAAAGGGAGGGATAGTTGAGGGGGTTTTTCATCAATGTATTTGGCTAGCAGAGATCACTTTGAATCTCAGCTCTACCCATATAAAAACAAACAATCAAAAAACCAAGAGAGATATACCTCCATGGAAAGGTGCACCAATGAGCACCATCTGATGGCATGTCTGGAAATGACATGGACAAAAAATGCTTTTAGAGTTCTCTTTACCACCACCCCCCCTTGGAGAAAGTCTGTGACCCATTAGTGAGTCCCTGGCATGATTTTGGTAACATAAGCCAGGCAAATTTAAAGACTTAGGATAAGTTGAACCAAATATCAAAGAGCTGTGAAAAAATAATAACAATAGGCAAGAGAGAGAATTTGGGCATTAGAGTACATTCAACAACATATTACATGCCTAGACATCAGCAAAATATTGCAAGTAATACTAGGAAATAGGAAGAGATGGCCCAGCTGAAAGGACAAACCAAATATCCTGAAGAGAAAGAGGATTAAAAACAACTATCAATGATAATCACTCAACTCTTCTAAATCAATTTAAAGAATTGATAGAAAATGTGACTAAAGAGATAAAGGATATTAAGAAGACACTGGGTGAGCATAAAGAACTATTTGAAAGTCTGGAAAGAAAAGTAACAAACCTTTATGGGAATGAAAGACATGATGGAAGAGATTAAAAATGAGCTAGAGGCACATAAGAGCAGATTTGAACTGGTTGAGGAAAGAATTAGTGAAGCAGAAGAGAAAGAGAAGAGAATGGAAAAATGGAACAGGGTCTCAGGGAATTGAATGACAACACGAAACACAAAAAACACATGCATTATCAGTGTTCCAGAATGGGAAGAAAATATAAAAGGGGCAGAAAGAATTCTTGAAATTATAATGACAGAAAATTTCCCTGCCCTTATGAAAGACATAAATATCAATATCCAAGAAGGACAATGCATTCTGAAGAAAATAAACACGAATAGACCTACTTTGAGACCCCTATTATTCAGAAATAAAGAGAAGATTCTGAAAGCAGCAAGAGGAAAGCAAAGCATCACATACAAGGGAAACTCAATAAGATTAAGTGCTGATCTCATAAAAAACCATGGAGGAGAGAAGGAAGTGGTATGATATATTTAAGGTATTGAAAGAGAAAAACTGCCAGCCAAGAAGTCTGTATCTGGCTGTGCTGCCATTCAAAAATTAAGGGGAGTGTATAGTCTTCACAGGCAAACAAAAACTGATAGAATATATTACCAAGACCAGAATTACAAGATATGCTAAAGGGAGTGCTGCAGCCTGAAAGGAAAAAACAAAGGCTAGAGATCTGGAGAAGAACGTAGAAATGAAGAATATATATAGACTAGAGTATCATATGACAACAGTAAGCCAAGGGTCAACATGGATGAAGTAAGCAATGTCTTTATGGTTATAATATTGAATTTTAATGGCCTGAACTCCCCAGTTAAAAGACACAGGCTGATAGAATGGATTAAAAAATATGACTCATCTATATGTTGTCTACAAGAGACTCACCTAAGATGTAAGGATATAACCAGGTAAAAAGTGAAAGATTGGAAAAAGATATTCTATGCAAATAATAATGAAAAAAAGAACTGTATTAGTGATACTTTTTATTGGGGATGAAGAGGATCATTATATATTAACAAAAGGGGCAATTCAACAATAAGAAATAACTATTCTAAATATTTATGCAGCTAAATTCTGTGCCCCAAGGTACATGAAGCACATACTAGCAAAGCTAAAGGTAGAAATAGATGTTTCTAAAATAATAATTGGTGATTTCTATATGCCACTCTCACTCTTGGATAGAATTTCTGGACAGAGAATAAAGAAAGAAACAGAGAGACTAAATAATATGATAAATGAACTAGACCTAACAGACATCTATAGAGCATTGCACCCCAAAACAGCAGGATATACATATTTTTCAAGTGCGCATGGATCCTTCTCCAAGATAGATCATACGTTGGGTCACAAGACAAGTCTCATTAAATTTGATGCATGAAATTATAAAAAAACACTTTCTCTGATCATAATGGAATGAACCTGGAAATCAATAAAGGACAGAAAGATGGAAAATTCTTAAACATATGGAGATTAAACAACACATTCTTAAACAATGAGTGGGTCAAAGATGAAATTGCAAAAGAATTCAGCAAATATCTTGAGATGAATTAAATGAGAACACATATCAAAACCTATGGGATACCACAAAGGCAATGCAGAGAGAGAAATTTATAGCTCTGATTTCTTACAGTAAAAAAGAAGAAAGACCTAAAATTGATGATCTAACTGCACACCAGGAAGAACTAGGAAAAGAACAGCAAACTAATACCAAACCAAGCTGAAGGAAAGAAATATTAAAGATCAGAGCAGAAATAAATTAAATTGAGAACAAAAAAAAATAGAGAAAATCCAAAATCAACAAAATCAAAAATTGTTGTTTTTTTTTTGAGTGGGTGGACAAAATTGACAAACCCTTCACTAGACTGACAAAGAAGAGAGAAGAAACAAACAAATAAAACCAGAAATGAGAGGAGGGACATTAACACTGACCTTGTAGAAATAATAAGAGAGATCACAAAAGGATTCTATGAACAACTCTATGCCAAAAAAAAAAACAAAACTAGAAAATATAGACAAGGTGGACAAATTCCTGGAAACACATGAATAATCTACACCCACTTTAGAAGAAAGAGATGACCTTAATACACTAATCACAAGTGAAGAGATTGAAACAATCATCAAAAACCTCCCAATGATGAAAAGACTGAGAACAGATGGCATCACAAGGTGAATTCTACCAATAATTCAAGGGCCATCTACTAACAATCTTGTGCAAGCTCTTCCAAAAAATTGAACAGGAGAGAAAGTGACCAAACTCATTCAATGAAACCAACATCACCATAATATCATAACCAGATAAAGATACTAAGAAAAAAAGAAAATTATAGACCAATATCTCTAATGAATATAGATGCAAAAATCCTTAACAAAGTACTTGCAAACAGAATCCAAAAGCACATT
>JAQZBX010039316.1:0-23064 GCA_029593785.1 Cabassous unicinctus
TTCATTTTTATTGTTGAATGGTTGGTAGCTTTTGCTTTCAGGTCTAATATTACATTCCACGGCCTTCCTGCCTCCATGGATTTGGATGAGAAGCCAGCACTTAATTTTATCGAGGTTTCCTTGTATATGACCTGTTGCTTCTCTATTGCTGCTTTTAGAATTCTCTCCTTATCTTTGGCATTTAACAGTTTGGTTATAACATGGCACAGTCTAGGTCTATTTGGGTTTGTCCTGTCTGGAGTTCATTGAGTGTCCACCTACCACAAGGTCTTGAAGATGTTTCCCTGCATTTTCTTCTAGGAGCATTATGGTAGTAACTTTTATAGTTAGGTCCTTGATCCATTTTAGATTGATTTTTTATCAGGTGTGAGTTTGGGTCTTCTTTATGTCTTTTAGTTATGTCTAACAAGTTCTCCCAGCACCATTTGTTGAATAGACTGTTCTGACTCAGCTGGGAGGTTTGATAGCCATGTTAAAAATAACGTGACCATAGATGTGAGGGTCTATTTATGAATTCTCAATTCAATTCCATGGTCCATATGCCTATCTTCCTGCCTGTACACACTGTTTTCACTACTGTATCTAAGTAATTTGCTTTAAAATCATCAAGTGAGAGTCTTTCAACTTCATTCTTCTTTTTAAATAGATTTTTGGCTATTCAGGGCCTCTTATCGTTCCAAAAAATTTTGATAATTGACTTTTGCATTTTGCATTAAAGGCTGTTGGGATTTTTATTGGGATTGTGTTCAATCTGTTAAATAAGGTTGGGTAGAATTGACATCTTAACAATATTTAGTCCTCTAATCCATAAGCTTGGAATGTCCTTCCATTTATTAAGTCCTTTTGGATTCTTTCAGCAAGGTTTTGTCGTTTTCTCCATGCAATTTCTTTATGTCCTCAGTCAAGTTTATTCCTAAATATTTGATTCTCTTAGTCACTATTGTCTGTGGATTTTTTTCTGACTTCCTCCTCAGATTTATCATTAGTAGTATATAGAAACACTATTGATATTTGCATATTAATCTTTTACATTTAAAAATTTTACTGATGTATATAGATTATGCATGAATGTACATAAAAATAAGTGTCTAATAAAAGTAGTGAACTTACAAAGCAAACATGCTTATCATCATACAGGGCTCCAACACATCAACCCACCACCAATGCCTTGCATTGCTGAGAAACGTTCATTACAAATGATGAAAGAGCTTCATCAAAATACTACTACTAACTATAGAGCATATCTTACATTTGGTGTATTTTTCCCCAAGCCCACCCAATTATTAAAAACCTATATTAATAATAAATATATGTATATTTCAAGAGAGAATATTCTCATATTTGTTCTGTTAACCACATCCATCTTCCATCCCTGGATTCACTGTGTTATACAGTGCCATGTTTTGTACAATCTGTTCAAAGTGTACACTCTGTGGCTCTCATTTTCGTCACATAGTTGTGCTATCATCATCTCAGTCAATTTTAGAATGTTTTCATTACTCCAAAAGGAAAAGTTCCATATCCCCTTATACCTCCCTATTGTTTTCCCTTAGAATTGATATATCTTCTTTGCCTTTGTTGAAAAAATATTACAGTATTACTCTCATCTATAAATTACATTAGCGGTAATTTTCCTGTGTATCCCCATATTCTTAACACTTTGTAAAAGAAAAATATTCTTGTATTTATACTATTAACAACAGTCTTCAACCACCACTAAAATCACTATGATATATATTCTTAGGTTGTTCTTCAGCATCAACTCCCATTCTCAACCCACATTTGCTCTCCTAGAAACCTATAATCTAGAATTTACTTCCGTGGGTTTATTCATTATACTTGGTTCACATTAGTGGGACCATGCAAAATTTGTCCTTTTTGATTGGCTTATTTCACTTGACATAATGTTCACAAGGTTGATCCATGCTGACATATAAGTCCCGATTTCATTTTTTCTTACAGATGAATAGTATTCCATTGTATGTATATACCACATTTTGTTATACGTTAGTTTTTGGACTCATGGGCTGTTTCCATATTTTAGCAATTGTTAATAATACTGCTATGCACATCAGTGTGCAAATGTCAGTTCCCATCCTTGCTTTCAATTCTTCTGAATGTATTCCTAGTAACAGGATTGTTGGATTATACAGCAGTTCTATATTCAGCCTCTTGAGGTTCTACCAAATTGTCTTCCAGAGAGACTATATCATTCTACATTCCCACCAACATTGGTGGAGTGTTCCTATTTCTCCACATCCTCTCCAGCACTTGTAGTTTCAGTTTTTTAAAATAATGACCATTGTTTAAAGTGTGAAATGGTATCTCACTGTAGTTTGGAGGTGGATTTCAGTAATAGTGATGAATATTTTTTCATGTGTTTTTTGGCCATTTGTAATTCCTCTTGGGAAAAATGTCTATTCAAGTCCTTTGCCCATTTTTTAATTGGGTTGCTTTTCTTTTTACCATTGAGTTGTATAATCTCTTTTTTGTTTTTATAAAATTTTATTGAAATATATCATACATACATGCACAGATATAAAATGTAAGTGTATGGTAAAAGTTGTGAACTTATCAAACAAATATTCATATCATCAGGCAGGGTCCCATGCATCACCCCACCACCAACATTTTGCATTGTTGTGAAACATTTGTTAGAAACTGTGAACTAACTATATTTATACTATTAACCACAGTCTTCAACCACCACTGCAGTCACTATGTTTTACATTCCCTAGATTATGCTCTAGCTTCCTTTCAATTGACATTTAAATCCACAGACTACCTGTTTCAACCACAATCACATTTATGAACCAGCCATGTTGTTTATATTCACGATAATGTGTTATCATCAACTCTATTCACTTCCACACTTTTATAATAAACCTTTGTAAAAGTTCTACATATATTAAACATCAGGTCCATTTCTCAACCCACATTCTATTTCCTTGTAACCTATACTCTAGAGTTTACCTCCATGAGTTTAGTCATCATATTTATCTCATATTAGTGAGAACTTAAAATGTTTGTCCTTTGGCGTCTGGCCTATTTCTCTCAACATTATGTCCTCGATGGTGATCCATGTTGGCGTATGCATCCCAAGTTCATATCTTCTTACAGTAGAATAGTATTTCATTATATTTATATACCACCTTTTCTATAGCCATTCCTTTGTTGATGGACACTTGGGCTGTTTCCATATTTGAGGAATTGTGAATAGTGCTGCTCTGAACATCGGTGTGCAAATGTATGTTCACTTCCTTGCTTTCAGATCTTCTGAATATATTCCTAGAAACAATTGCTGGATCATACAGCAGTTCTGTATTCAGTCTCCTGAGGAATCACCAAGCTGTCTTCCACAGAGGCTGCACCATTCTACATTCCCATCAACAGTGAAGGAATGTTCATATGTCTCATTTCCTCTCCATCACTTGTGGATTTTGTGTTTTTTAAAATGATGGCCATTCTGTGAAGTATGAAGTGGTATATCACTTTAGTTTTGATCTACATTTCCCTAATAGCTAGTGATGTTGAACATTTTTTTCATGTACTTTTTGGCCATTTGTTTTTCCTCTTTGGAAAAATGTCTATTCAAGTCTTTCACCCATTTTTAATTGGGTTGTTTGTCTTTCAACCACTGTCATATCCATATAATAGCATTACTAGTTACAAACACTATATTGTGCTTTTACAATTTCTATTCATTTCCAAATATTACAATCTTTTTTACCAATTCTGCACAAACTAATCCTCAGCTTTCCATTCTGTACCCTCATCTATTTTCTGGTTACCTATATTCTAATTATTAACTCCATGATCTTACACAATATATTTAGTTCATAATAGCACAATCATACAATTTTTTTCCATTTTGTGTAGCTTGCTTCACTCAACATAATGACCCCATTCATCCTTGTTGTCATATGCTTCATGATTTCATTTCTTCTTACAGCTGCATAATATTCCATCATGTGTACATACTGCAATTTGTTTATCCATTCTTCAATTGATGGACATCTGGGTTGTTTCTAAGTTGTGGCAATCATGAACAACACTGCTGTGAACATCTGTATGCAGATATCTGTTTGTGTCACTGCTCTCAGTTCTTCTAGGTATATATCTAGTAATGTTATTGCCAGGTCACACGACAAGTCTATATTCAACTTCCTCAGGAACTGCTAAACAGTCCTCCACAGTGACTGTTCCATTCTATATTCCCACCAACTGCAATAAGTGTTCCTATCTCTCCCCATCCCCTCCAACACTTAGAGTTTCCTGACTTTTTAATAGTGGCCAGCCTAATAGGTGTGAAATGATACTTCATTGTAGTTTTGATTTGCATTTCCCTAATTGCTAGTGATGTTTAACATTTTTTTAATGTGTTTTTCCACAATTTGTGTTCCTTCTTTGGACAATTGTCTTCTCAAGTCCTTTGCCTGCCCCCCTTTGTTTTACTTTATTTTGTATATTTAATAATTGAAAATATAAACAATTAAAAACTGAAACATAAACACAGATGAATAAATATATACATTTCTCAATTAAATGTAATGGATACATATAAATTTTTTAACCTGGAGGACATTATGTTGCCCAGTTTTTAATTGAGCAGTTTGTATTTTTATTGTTGAGTTGTATGATATCTTTATATAGCATGGATATTAATCCCTTATCGGATATGTGATTGAAAAATATTTTCTCCAATTGAGTCAGTTGCATTTTCATCCTTTTGACCAAGTCCTTTGAGGTGCAAAACTGTCCCATTTATCTATTTGTACTTTTGTTGCTCATGCTTTGGGAGTAAAGTTTAAGAAACTACCACCTACCACAAGATTATGATGATGTTTTCCTACATTTTCTTCCAGGAGTTTAATGGTTGGCACTTTTATATTTTGGTCCTTGATCCATTTGTAGTTTATTTTTTTATAAGGCATGAGATAGGGGTCATCTTTCCTTCTTTTGGATATAGATATTCAGTTCTCCCAGCAATGTTTATTGAATAGACTGTTCTGGCAAACCTGGGAGGGGCTTGGCAGCTTTGTCAAAAATCACTTGAGAGTAGATGTGAGGGTCTATTTCTGAGGTCTTGATTCAGTTTCATTGGTCAATTTGTCTATCTTTATGCCAGTACCATGCTGTTTTGTTGATGTTTTTCTTTACCACTGTATCTAAGTAAAATGCTTTAAAGTCAGAAGGTAGAGTTCTCAAACTTCCTTCTTTTTAAACACAATTTTGGTTATTCGGGGTCCTTTAACCTTCCAAATAAATTTGATAATTGGCTTTTGCATTTTGGCAAAAAAGGCTTTTTGGATTTTTATTGAGATTGCATTGAATCTGTAAAGCAGTTTGGGTAAGACATCTTAGCAATTTTTAGTTATCCAATCCATTAACACAGAATGTCTTTGAATGATTGGTAGAATTCATGTCTGAAGCCATCTTTTTTTTTTTAAACAAATCAATTTTATTGACACATATTACTAAAGCATGAATCCATCCAAAGTTTCAAATCAATGGTAATCGGTATAATCACTTATTTGTGCATTCATCATTTCAGTCATTCAAAGAGCATTTTCATTATTCTAATAATAATAATAAACAGAAAACAAATAAAACTCATTACCTCTCAATCTCTCTCTGTTTCCCCTGTCAAACATAGCTGCTATTCCTTTTTCTTTCTCTATAATATATTTGTATTTATATTTTGAAAAACAGTCTTATTTATGCAATATCAACTATATTCATGTTTTACATGAGGTTTTACTATCTTATACAGATCCATGTTACAGATTTTATCTTTCCTTCTAGTAATATACATGTCCTTAGAATTTCAACAACTGTCATACCCATATAATCGCTCTGCTAGTTACAAACACCATGATATGCTTTTACTATTTCTATTCATTTTCAAAGATTTACAAACAAACTTTTTGCCAGTTCTGCACAGAATAACACTCAGCTTTCCATTCTCTACCCTCTTTGGAAGGCATTTGATAACTGTTTCAATCTCTTTACTTGTGATTGGTTTGTTGGGGTTTTCTGTTTCTTCTAGGATCAATGTAGCTTGTTTGTGTGTTTCTAGGAATTTGTCATTCTCACCTACATTGTCTAGTTTTCTGGTGTACAATTGTTCATATTATCCTTTTATGATCTGTCTTATTTCTTGGGGTCAGTAGTAATGTCCTCCTCTCATTTCTGATTTTATTTATTTGCATTTTCCTTCTTTTTCCCTTTGTCAGTCTAGCTAAGGGTTTGTCATTTTATCTATCTTCTCAAAGAACCAAATTTGTTGTTGTTTTTTTTTATTCTCCCTATTGTTATTTTCTGTTGTTGTTCTTTTTGATTTCATTTATTTCTTCTCTGATCTTTACTATTTCTCTCCTTTGGCTTGGTTTGGAATTAGTTTACTGTTCCTTTTCTAGTTCCTCCTGGTGTGCAGTTAGATCTTCAATTATAGGTCTTTCTTCTTTTTTAATGTAAGCATTGAGGGCTATAAATTTCCCTCTCAGCACTGCCTTTTTGGTGTGTTATAAGTTTTTATATTTTGTGTTCTCATTTTCATTCAACTCAAGATAGTTACTGGAATCTCTTGCAATTTCTTCTTTGACCCACTGATTATTTAAGATTGTATTGTTTAATCTCCATATATTTATGAATTTTCCCCCTTTTCATCAATTATTATTTCAAGCTTCAGTCTGTTATGATCAGAGAAAGTGTTTTGTATAATTTCAATCTATTTAAAATTATTGAGACCTCTCTGTTGCCCAACATATATTCTATCTTAGAGGATCCCTGGGCACTTGAAAAGGATGTATATAATGCTTTTTTGGGGTGTAATGCTCTATATATTTCTGTTATGTCTAGTTCATTTATCATATTATTCAAGCTCTCTGTTTCCTTAATTATCCTCTGTCCAGATGTTCTATCCAACACTGAGAGTGGAATATTGAACTCTCCAACTATTACTGTAGAGACATCTATTTCTCCCTTCAGTGTGTGCCTCATGTATCTTGTGGCTTCCAGGTTAGATGCTAAAATATTTTCGGATTTATTTCTTCTTCGTGAATTGTCCCTTTTATTAATATATAATGACCTTCTTCATCCACTGTAACAGTTTTACATTTAATTTTTTTTCCCTGAAATTAGTATTGCTGCTCCACTCTTTTTTGGTTACTATTTCCTTGGACTATCTTTCCCAATCTTTAACTTTCAAACTGATTGTGTCTTTACATCTGAGGTGAATCTCTTGTAGACAGCATATAGATGGTTCATTTTTTAAAATCCATTCTATCTTTTGATTGAAGATTTCAAGCCCTTAACTTTCAATGTTATTATTGTAAAGGCATTATTTTCCTCATCCATTTTGTCCTTTTATTTTCCATTATCATAACTTACTATTGTCTGTCTTTTTACCCTTTAATTTAACCTTCCTAATAATCTTCATTTATGCACTCTTCTCCAAGCTCTCACTTTTGATTTTTCCTTTCAGGCTGCAACAATCTCTGTAGTTCTCTTCTAACTCTGGTCTTTTTTTTAGCATACTCTCTCATTTTTTGTTTGTCTGTGAACACTTTAAATTTACCCTCATTTTTCAAGGACAGTTTTGCCACAGACAGAGATATTGGCTGGAAGTTTTTCTCTTTCAGTACCTTAAATGCATCATACCACTTTTTCTTGCCTCCATGGTGTCTAATGAGATGTTGGCACTTAATCTTGTTAAGGTTCTCTTGTATGTGATGTTTTGCTGTTCTCTTTCTGCTTCAGAATTCTCTCTTAATCTCTGATATTTTTCATTCTGAATAGTAGATGTCTCAGAGTAGGTCTATTTTGATTTATTCTGCTTGGGGTACATTGTCCTTGGATATTGATATTTATGTCTTTCATCAGGGTTGGGATGTTTTCAGTCATTATTTTCTAAAATAGTCATTCTGCCATTTTTCCATTCTCTTTTTCTTCTGGGACAGCAAAAACATGTATGTTCGTGCATTACATGTTGTCATTCAATTCCTGAGCTCCTTTTCCATTTTTTCCATCTTTTCTCTTTCTGTTCTCCTGGCTTTTCCAGTTCAGATGTTCTGTCCTCAAATTCACTAATTCTGTTTTCAAGCAATTCAAATCTGCTGTTATGTGCCTCTAATGTAGTTTTAATCTCATCCCATCATGTCTTTCTTTCCCATAAGGTCTCTTACTTTTCATTGAAGGCTTTCACATTGTTCTTTCCGCTCACCCAGTGTCTTTTTAATATCTTTTATCTCTTTAGCCATATTTTCCTTCAACTCTTTGAATTGATTTAGGGAAATTGTATTATTATCATTGATTAGTTGTCTTAAACCCTGTGTCTCATCAGGATGTTTGTTTGTTTTTTTCCCTTTTACTGGGTCATCTCTTCTGGTTTCTAGTATTGCTTGTAACTTTTGGCTGATGTGTAGGCATCTGAATATGTTGGTGAATTTATTCTGTTGGCCAATTTCTCTCTCTTGCCTAATGTTTTTTTGTTTTTTTTTTTTTGCTTTGGTTTGGTTTGGTTTTTTAAACAGATCTTCTTTGGTTTTTGGTTCAACTTATTCTAAGTCTTTAAAATTGCCCAACTTAATATATCAAAATTGCATTAGAAACTCACTAATAGGACACAGATTTTCTCCCATGGATGGGTTAAAGAGATACATAAAATCAAATTTTTTAATTGCAATTTCCTGAATGGCAAACATGTGGTGCTTGTCACAAACCTTTCAAACCTTTCAGCAGAGATTCTTAAATACACATTTTCCTGTGTTTCTGGTCTGACGAGAGCTTAGTTTCAAAGTGGCCTCTGATAGCCAAATTCATTGATGACAGGCCCTCTGACTCACACTGCCTCTTCCCTTGTAGCAGTTTACAAGGGGAAAGATATCTATCCCCTCTCAGTCAGCTGCATTGAGCCCAGGGATTTTATCCAAGCTTAATGTCTTAAGGGTAGGATGGCATCCCTTTTCAGCTGCTGTGGGGATTTAGTAAATCACATTTGTTGTTTTGAGGTGTTTTTTTGTTTTGTTTTGTTTTGTTTTTTGTCTCTCTGCTCCTCATCCTCCTTTGAATTGCACAGCACTGTCTTTGTCTGCTGACCCATAAAGTAGGTCCCTCAGACAGCTTTTGGTCTTTTCTCTGTTGTTTTTGTTACAAAGTTGAGCCTTGCCTGCCTACTCTAATACCATCCTCCAGAACTCTTGCTAATTTACTCTTGATTTTTCAGTTATAGTAAATATCTTCCCAAATCATCCATGTGAATTTAGTTCTTCAATTTCATGTCCTTCTGCATATGTGCACACTGTCCATCATCCCAGCAGACTTATGGTCTGAGCTGGATTTGATCAACATTCAGTGTTAAATTATTATGACCATGAACACACTTTAAAGTTTAGCTATTTGCTAAATTATAATTAGTCCATCGTTCCTGTAAAAATGATTGTTTTTCTGGCATCTTCATATTTTTTGTATTTTTTAAAATTTTTCTAGTTTCTAAATACAGAACTTACTAATAAATCAACCTCCAACGCTCTGTCAAATGTCTGAATTTCCTCAGAATTTTGTTATTCATATTAGATATAGTACAGTATCTTCTTTTTAAGACTGCTCTAGTCTATTTTGACTGCCCTTTTTGTCAATTTTACAGCTTTAATCCCAAAATCTTTGCTTCTTTCTTAATTCTCTTCTATGTTTTGGTAAACTGTCTCTTATAGCACCCCAGGGAAGAATATATGGGAAGCAAATTTTTCGATACCTTGTGTGTCGAGAATGTCTATCCTCACCCTATTTTTAAAAGTTTCTACCATTTAGCAATTTATATGTGTAAAATTCAGTGTCATTAATTACATTTACAATGTTGTGTTGCCATCACCGCCACATTACAAAAAATTTTCCATCACTCCACATACAAACTATATACCCAATAAGCAATAACTCCAAACCTTCTTTCTCCCACAGTCCCTTACAATCACTAATCTGAATTGATTATTTTAAATATTTCATTTAAGTGGAATCCTACATTATTTTTACTTTGTGTCTAGCATAAGGTTTTCATCTTTTTATGGCTCAATATTATTCCTTTTTATGCTCACACCACATTTTGTTTATCCATTTATCTGTTGGTATATACTTGGGTTATTTCCATCTTTTGGCAATTGTGAAGAATGATGCTCTGAATGTTGACATAAAAGTACATTGCTTTTGTGTAGGAGTGGGTTTGTTGCCCAGTTGTATGGAAATTCTATGCTTAAATTTTTTCAGACCCAAAAATACTGTCTTCCACAGAAGATTCACCATTTTACATTCCCATCAGCAGTGCAGAATGGTTCCAATTTCTCCACCTCTTCAGCAATATTTAGAATTTTCTGTTTTCTTTAAATAAATGTAATACCATCATAATGGATGTGATGGAGATATCTCATCATGATTTTGATTTGCATTTCCCTAATGGTCAATGACATTGAATATCTTTTCCATGTGCTTCTTGGCCCTTTGTATTTCTTTGGAGAATGTCTATTCGTCTTTTGCTGTTTTTATAATTTGCTGACTTTTCTTTTTGTTGTTGCAGTGAGGATTTCTTTATATATTCTGGACAGTAAACTATTACCAGATACATGATTTGCAATTATATTCTCTAATTCTATAGATTGTCTTTCACTTACTTGATAATGTCCTTTGATGCACAAAGGTTTTAAATATCATGAAGTCCAATTTATCTAATTTTTGTTGTTGTTGGTTGTGCTTTCTGTGTCATATCTAATAATTCATTGCCAAATTAATTTTCATGAAGGTTCTCTGTGTTCTTCAAAGAATTCTATGGATATGGATTTAGTTTTTATATTTAGGTCATTAATCCACTTTAAGTTAAGTTTTGTATAGTATGTAAAATATAAGATTCTAACTTCATTCTTTTTAATGTGGATATACAATTCTCCTGGCACCATTTGTTGTAGAACCTCTTCTTTCCCCTTTGGGTGATCTTGACTGTCCCATTTAAAAATGAATAGACTATAGATATATGGATTATTTCTGGACTCTCAGTTCTATTACGTTGATCCATATGCTTATCTTATGCTACTACCACACTGTTTTGATTACTGCAATTTTGTAGAAATTTTGGAAATTTGGAAGATTGAAAGCTTCAAATGTGTTTTTCTTAATCAAGATTCTTTTGGCTTTTGGGGGACCCTTGCTACTCCTTATGAATTTGATGATAAGCCTTTCCATATTTGCAAAGAAGGCTGATGGAATTTTGATAGAGATTATGTTGTATCTGTAGATCTTAGCAAAATTAAATCTTCTAATCTATGAATATAGAATGTCTTGCCACTTTTTGAAGTCTTAAAATTTCTCTCAGCAATGTTTGTAGTTATCAGTGTACAAGTCTTCAGCTCTTTGGTTAAATTTACTCTTAGGTATTTAATATTTAAATGGAATTATATATATATATATATATATATATATGTAATTATTTTCATAATTTCCTTTCTGGATTATTCATTGCTCCTGTATAGAGAAACAACTGATTTTTATATGCTGACCTTGTATCCCAAAACTTTGATGATTGCCATTAGTAGATCTTATTATTTTCTTGTGAATTGTTTGATATTTTCTATATATAAGATCATGTTATCAGTGAATAGAGAGCATTTTACTTCTTCCATTCTTGTTTCCTGACTTTTATTTCTTTTACTTGCCTAATTACTATGGCTAAAGCTCCAGCACAATATTGAATAGTAGTGATGAAAGTGGCTATCTTTATTTTTACCCAAACCTTATGGGGGAAATCTTTCAGCATTTTACTATTGAGTATACTATTAGCTGTGTGGTTTTCATTAATACTTTTATTCGGTTAAGGAAATTCCCTTCTTGCTTCGTGTTCTCAGTGATTCTTATCATTAAGAGGGTAAGAATTTGTTAGATGCTCTCTCTGTGTCAATAGAGATGGTCATTTTTTTTCTTTAATCTATTAAAATTGCGTATTATACTGTTTGATTTTCTTTTGCTTTGTTGCTTTCCTGGGATAAATCTTACTTAGATGTGATGCATAATCCTTTCAATAGGCTCCTAGATTTGGTTTTTTAGTATTTTCTTAAGGATTTTTGCATCTACAGTCATAAGAAATATTTGTCTATAATGTGATGTTTTACATTTTTTTCCTGTCTTTGTTATCATTCTTTTGGAATGCTGTAATGCTGCTATGCAGGTAACACCACCACCTATTAACTAAAAACAAACATTTAGAAGGAACAAGTCACCTGATGTGATATTTGCACATTCTGTTTGTATCCCCTGTAAAGTTAACATCAAGTTAAAGATGATGTGTATCGGAACCTTCATGTTCCTGTTTAGTGTACCATGAACAGAATAGAACAAAAGACCCCTCCAGACACCGCATCTCTCCTGTGGAGGGCTGGCCAGCACCTGCCAGATGGATTCAGTTACTTTCAATGAGGTCATTCTTCAGGAGTTGCAAGACCCATTGAATTTCTGAGGTTCAGAACCCCTTAAACAAGGATAGTCCCTAAGCTGCTGGTTCAAGTCTCACCCAGGAGAGAACACTCTGCCTGGGACCTTTTTTCCAGTCTGAATTCTGGCTGGCTGTCGAAAGGGAATTCCTAGCCTCATGAGAGACCAGATGTTGGGTTTTCCCTTGATTTGGTGAGTGGTTTTGCATACTTTCATTCTTTTCTTTGTCTTTAATTGATATTTTCCTTTGTGATTGCTCAATTGTTATAATCATTTGATATAACCATAAACTCTTTTGGTTAAATAAAGTTGCATTTGCATAGCATTTAGAGGTTCTGTCTCTTCCTTAACAAACAACAGGCAACTGGTCTATTTCCTTCCACAAGACAAAAGTCTGTCTTAAGGCGAGGTAGTCTTTAACTGCTTTGAGATTGACAGGAAAAATTTTTACTGTTCCAAAACCACTCGCCATAATTAAGTCATTCATTTTCCGATTATTGTGGTAATATTACCACCAAAATAAAACACTAAGAAATTTGGATTCCCAACTCAATTGTGTTGCATGAAAAGATGGATTCCTTTCCTACAAATGGTAGTTGAAATTGCCATATACTAATATTACCATTGTCAAAGAGGACTGCCAAGGAGCATACTACCAACATCACAACATTCACTGTTATGCTTGGTCTGCTGTGGGGGACAGATGCCTGACCACTCCATTCTGTCTGGTGTCTGCATGCATGTCTCCTCTGAAACTTAACAAAGTCCCCAAGATTTCCTTGTGGGGCCTCATTTTTAAGAGAGCCTGTAACTGGTCTCATAAAGATGTTCTCAATAAATCTCAGTCAACTCAGCCAATTCTACCCACTGTAATCTGTAATCTGTTGAGGTTAGCCTGGTTCGCCTGGAAGGTCAGGCTGTGATTGGCATCACAATCCCTGGGGGACCAGCCAGTACATTTGATTCCTCTCATTGGTGGCAAAGCCTTCCCTTCAGGATTGAACATGTTATCCAAAGTGAAAGTTTGACTGACTGTGGGGTCTTTAGAGGTGGCAAATATCTCCTTACACTCATCAACTTCTTTTTTTTTTTAGCAAACTTTGAGGAGGCAGCTTTTGAAAGGGGCGAGCACTGCTCTGCACGGATGACCAGGTCTTGGCCTGATTGTGCACATGGCAGATGAGCTCCAGGAGAGTGATGCTGCAGACCTAGGACCATGAGGCAGAATGCAGCTTTTGGCCCAGGACACGTGTGCACCCTAATTCCTTCCCTCCGCCTTGGCTAACCTGCTCACCTTCCCCTTTTCCGCAGCGGTGCAGGGCAGTCAGCCCTGGCTCCACCCAGGGCTTGTTACCAGTGGGCATCTTCCCTCTCATCCAGAGACCAGATCCCGGGATGCAGCAAGTATGCCTCGCAGACTGGGTATCACCCACGGCTTTTCCCATAAGTTTTGATACGTTGTGTTCTCATTGTCATTCATCTCAATGTATTTCCTGACTTTCCTTGTGGTTTCTTTTTCATTGACCCATGGATTGTTTAAGAGAGGAGCAAAGACCAACAATTTCAGTGCAGTGTGACAAATGCTAGAGAGAAACTGTAGAAAGAGAATTGGAGGAGGGAGGAAGGAACTCTCACTGGGGAGTTTAGAGATGGATTTATCAGTAGGAGAGAAGTGGGGGAGTATTCCTGGCATGATGATTCATCATAAGGAGGCTAATTGTTGCTAATTTTCTTCTTCCCCAAGGGACAGGTGTATATTCTTCTTACAACTTTTCTACAAATGGCAGAGCTGACCATAGTTACTGGGCAGAAGGAAGCAAATGAGCACCAAGAGATCAAATTTGTAATCTCAGCCTTGTTAGACCTGGACCCTAATCTACTGAAATAAGCTACCTAATAGACCAAGAACAGAAGAAAAAGAGAACACATAGAATACTAATGTTACATTTTTACACCTTACATTTTTAGAATCATTTTCCACATTACTGCATTTGGTCCTGACCAAATACTGTGAGGGAAGCAATATACCATCTGTAATTTCAAATAAAGAAATGTCATATCCAAGGGTTTAGTGGTTTGGCTAAAGTCACCAAACAAGCAGGCAGCAGGACTTGGGTTTGAATGAAGGCTGGATCATTCCTAATCCAGTGATGTCCACTCTAAGAAACAGAAGAGTATGAAAAGTAGAAGACTAGACAGAATGGAACTGAATAGTGAAATGAAAAATGAAATACAAGACAGAGTATTTAGGGAATCCCATATGATATATTAATTCATGTTCATCCTAAGAGACATTAACTGTCTTCTGCTATTTGAACGGATGAAAGGCTATGGGAAAGTTCAATACCAGTTGTGGAAAGGGCTTCATTTTGCTGGGTTTACCAGACTGACGTCAACTGAAACATCCTTTTGTGTCTTTATTTTTATTTTTTTCTCCCTAACTTTCTAGGGCAACACCACCATTATCATTCTTTCTTACCTGGACCTTTGGTTGCACACACCCATGTACTTATTCCTCTGCCACCTGTCTTTCATGGACTTTGCTACACCACCAGTGCTGTGCTCCAGCTTCTAGTCAACCATCATGGACTAGACCAGACAATCACCTATAGAAGGAATGTGGCCAAGTATATGGCTATTATGCACCCCCATTTCTGCCAGACACTGGTTGTCACCTCCTGAGCAGGAAGCTTCATGAGCACTCTAATTCAAACAGGTTGTATGATGGTCATGCTCCTCTGTGGCCTCTGTCAACTGAACCAATTCTTCTGTTATAGGCCTATGCTCCTGAAGCTGGCTTAGGAGGACACACATGGGACAGAGTTCAAAATATTTATGGCCCAAGCTACAATCTTGGTGGTTCCTGCAGCACCAATTCTCAGCTCCTATGTAGACATTGCTCAGGAAGTGTTAAGGGTCAACCAATGACTGGATGCAGAAAGGCTTTTGGTAATTTTAGACACCACCTGTTCGTGGTTTCCCTTTGTTATATAGGGTCAATCATCTACATATACCTCCAACCCATGCTCAGTTATTCTCAGAGTGAAGGAAAGTTTGTTGCCCTTTTTAATAATATCACTACACTCATAAACTATACTCTGATTTATACCCTAAGGATCAAGGATGTGATGAGGGCTCTGAGGAATGTACCAGGAGAAGGCAAAGACTTGGGGTAGGAAGAGCAGGATGACCTATACAATTGTCTGTAATAATTCTAAGATAATGTAGCCCATCCTGTTCCTTGGAGGTCAGTTGTTTGGTAGAAAACAGCCCTCAGTAGGTCTCTGGGTTTGAGCTCCTTACTTGGTTAGAACTTGAAAATGGGGAACTCTTATGAGACTTTTCAGTTCTAGGTCTATGATCAAATTGCAGCAGGAAATAAATATTTATTAGGATCACAACTTTCCAAAGAAATTAGGTTGGGAGTGGAATGGGGGGTGTCATGGCCACTTGTTGAGAGGGGGCTGGTACTAGGTAAGTGTAGGTGTGAGAAGACTTAATTTGGAATGACAACATCTTTTCCAGAAGTCAATAATTCCCAATGTGGTGCCATCTAAATGGCACTGGACTCAAGGCAGAAGGCATGAGCTCAATCGTGTTCTTTCACTAATTGAATAAGGACCTGGCCATGCCCCTTCACATATCAGGGTCCATTTCTAAGGTCTCTTATGGTAGTGACCCATATATGATACTTGGAGCAAATAAAGAAATCATAAACGGAGGTATTCATGGAACATGTAAAGTCTCAGATATTTCACTTACCTACTTAAAGAAAAAGGCAAAATCAGGGCAGAACTGAACAAAGGGAGGCATCAAAATCTCATCAGCTGCTCCAAGAGTTTCAGTAATGCTGATTGGTGTGATATACAAGATATTTTCCCTGTAAGAGAGAAGAGAGAAGAAATGAACATAAAAATAATGAGCCCATAGGACATGATATCGAAGAAGGGAAAAATATAAAAGGGAGTGACAAAGATTATATAAAGAGATTTCTGGGGTAGATAGTGATGAGAAGTTCAGAAGGCTCTAGGCTAAAGTGTGAAGACAATGAATACTTCAAATTACACCCCTGTCATTTCAATCCATGTACTTAAATTTTGTGTCATGTTAGAGTGCAGGTACATTTGCTAAAACCTTTATTAGGCTCAGTAATTTTCAGGCTGAGTTAATCATTTTTATTCCAATAACAATAACTAATACTTGTTTATATTATAAAAACTTGTCCTGTATAGTTATTAATTTCTTCAGTAGCATTGTGAAATAGTTACTTTATATTTCCTGTCTATTCATGATGAAACCTTAGTTCAAAGATTATAGGTAATTTATCTATGTCCACATAGCATATATTGGATGATGGTCTGTTTCATGTTTCTGCAACTCTAAATACAACCATTAGTATGACACCTTGTGTATTAGTCAGCCAAGGGGGCGCTGATGCAAAATACTGAAATCTGTTGGCTTTTATAAAGGGTATTTATTTGGGGTAGAAGCTTACAGTTACCAGGCCATAAAGCATAATTTACTTCCCTCACCGAAGTCTGTTTCCATGTGTTGGAGCAAGATGGCTGCTGACATCTGCAAGGGTTCAGGCTTCCTGGGTTCCTCTCTTCCTAGGGATCATTTCTTTCTGTGCTCAGCTGCTCTGCTCTCTCCCATGTGTTTACTTCCCAGGTACCACCTCAAAAACTCCAATCTCCGTTCTCTTTGGTGCAGTTTCTCTGTGAGTAACATCCTACTGACATCACCCAATCAAAGCCTTAATCATTATTTAATCAAGGAAAAGTGAAACCTCTGACAGACCAGTTTACAAATAACAAGTATTTCTTTTTGGAATTCATGAATAATATCAAACTGCCACATGCTGCCAATGATCTTTTTTTGAGAGTGAATTTTTAATAGGGAAAGATTGAGGTTAGAAAGAATGGTAGTTGGAGAGGGACTTCACAGTTTTACTTTGGTCTGTCTTGGCCAGGATTCTAGACTCTGGAGTTAAATGCATATTTTTAGTCTGAGGGGATATTTTTTCTCTGCTCAAAGCTAATGTTTCTTGTAATAATAATTCCTTTTTATTGAACTTTAATTATAGTTCAAGAACCATGATATGCAATATATTGCATTGTCACCCTTAATTCATATGACATCAAAGATAAGTATTATTCCCCACCCATACCTTATATGACTGGAGGTTAGATAATTATTTTGAGTAACTTGACTCAAGTTACCCAGGCACTAAGTGGAGGTCCAGGATTTGATTCTGGCCTGCCATCCTCTAAAGCCTACCCACTTAGCCACTGCCTAAGAATCCATACCTTTATATTTGTAACTCAAGGCACTCACCAACAGAGGTGATGCAATCATCATGGAACAAATGGTTTTTCTTCTGAATGTTGGGTATATGAAAATCCCTATAACCTAGTATTGTTATAGTGAAAACATGAACCCTTACCCAATGGGCATCAGAGTCAATTAAGTGACACTGGGATTTTGAGAAGAGAAAAAGTTTATTCATTAAAGGCTAGCCTCAAGGAGACAGGAGGGCAGTTCTTAAATCTATCTCCATGATTTGGAAATGCTTAGGGCTTTTATGGAACTAAATAATTGGATGTGGGAATGTAACAGCTGAGGGGATGATAACAATGTGATGGGGGGAATATGGCTGGTGGGCATTATGTTGACTCATACGTTGCATGACTAGAAAGTGGTCTTTAGCATGATGGGTGGTCAGTTTGGAGTTGACTCATGTTACTTCATTAATAAGCATTCAGGGGTTACATGTCAGAGGATCAGACTTCAGGACTGCCAAACAAGATAAGGGTATATAAGCAGGACCAGTTACTAGTTGTCTCATTACTGTTCAGTTACAAGGTAAATATTAGGTAGTTACAAAACATAACATCAAAGGCAAAGAAGCAAGGAATTTGGGGATCAGTTTAGTGAGTGACAACAGTTATAGATATTTGCTTCTGGCTACATCACAATATATCAGAAAGTTAGAACACATCTAGATAATATTTCAGCAACTACAATTATAATTGTTAGCTATCAGTTATTCTATGAGAATCAAGGTCTAAACAAGTCAAGCATATGGATTAACCTAATTGAGAAGAAGGGATTATTTGAACTAGAAGCAGAGAATTTAATAAAATTACTGTGTGGTTAATGTGTTATTCTTTCATTTAACATAGAGATAAAATGGCCAGTCAATAGTATTAAAGTGAGCATATTGCATACTCAAACAATTTTAAGAGGCCTCTGGAAATGTTGGGCATGCCCAAACATTGCTTTTTGGAAGTCAGTCCTGTGGGAGACAAATGCATTCTTCATGGCAACCTGTACCCCTTGGGTCTGCCTGCACCTTCTCATCCAAGGCAGAACCTAATTGACCACCAGAGATTTTTGTCCCTGTAGCTATGACAGAGCCAACAAGTAATTCCCAATTTCCCTAAGTTGCCCATCTGAGAGAGAAATCAGAGGTGTCTTCCCTGCATGGAGCAGGAGAATATTGACAACACAGCACTGGTATCCCTTTTTCTTTTAGAGACTAGCTGGATGCCATTTGAAATGCATTGCTGCCTATCCTTACCCTGAGAAACCTCCTAAATAGAATTTTGAATAAAACTAATGGTGCATGTAAGACTTAAAATTGGGGCTTATCTATTGAAAAGGATAGAAATGGGAGAAAAGAGAGAAGAGACTGTATAGGATTTTCTCTAAAGAGAAAACCTAAGGATTGATATAATAAGGAAAAACAAGAACTTAGAAATATTTCAGTAAATAATATAAAAATCTGTTTCTGTAGGCTTTAAAACATTCCTGGAATTTATAATTGATTTTACTTTTTAAGATGTTATTCGTTTTACTGGTATCACCAGTAAGTAAAATCCATAGGAAACTCCCCAAAAGGTTGGGTGCTTACTTAGGAGATACTTCAGGTATGTCTGTGTGACTTCTTTCAACAGCAGAAAGGAGTAGTCATATACACCCATCTCAGAACCAGCAGCAGAAGAGAAGACCACTATCCTCATGGAGGTGGTGATGGTGGTGGTGAGTGTGGGAGTGTCTTGGGTGGGAGAGGGCTGATCATGCATTTTCACACACATATATTCAGGGGCAACTTCTCAGAGACTCATTGTGATACCAGGAGACTGGGCAGCAGGAAGAGACCCTGTGTTCAGCACTAATCACATTCATCTTAATTGCAATCTCCATCCACCTGTATGTGCAAGAAGGTGGCTAAACTTCTCTCCCCAAGTATTTTTCATGCATCTCAGTGCCCAGATGTGTGTCGTTATTAACCACAATGTGAATCAAAAAGCTATTAATGAGAGAGTATTTGGATTTGGGTGCGTGGAATCCTCACCCATATCAAACACTCCTCAGGATATTTTTTTTAAAAGATACTTAGATGACATAAAAGTTGCACAAAAAGAAACACAAGGATTCCCATATGCCCCATTCCCCATACCTCCTACACTCTCCCACATAAACATCCTTCATTAATGTGGCACATTCATTGCAATTGATAAACGCAAACTGGGGCTTTGCCATTAAGCATGGACCATAGTTCACGTTGTAGTCTACACTCTCTCCCACACAGTTCTGCATGTTATGTGATGATATAAAATATCCTGTATCTGTCACTGCAATGTCACTCAGGATGATTCCCAAGTCCTGAAAAAGCCCCCATATCACAACTGTTTTTCCCTCTCCCTCCCCCCAGAGCCTCTAGTGGCCACTGGCTCCATATCAATGTTGTAATTTCTTCCATTGGTAGAATCACAATATGTCTATAGTAGATATTTTGAAGGATTTTGCGTTTCTTTCTAATTCTTTCTAGGATTGTTGTGAGAGCTGGTTTGTGGCACTCCTTTATTACAACCCAATCATACTTAGGGCTTTTGCTTTCCTATACTTTTTTTTTTTTAATATATTTTGTATTTATTTTAAAAAGATACTTAGATTAAATAAAATGTTAAATAAAAAATATAAGGGATTCCCATATGCCTCACTCCCCACACCTCCCACTTTTCCCCACATTAATAACTTCTTTCATTAGTGTGGCACATTCATTGTAATTGATGAACACATTTTGGAGCATTGTAACTAAGCATGGATTATAGTTTACACTGTAGTTTCCACTCTCTCCCACTGAATTCTGTAGGTTATAGCAGGATATATAATGTCCTGTATCTGTCATTGCAATGTCATTCAGGTCAATTCTAAGTCCTGCAAATGCCCCCATATTACACCTGTTTTTCCCTCTCCCTGACTTCAGCTCCTTCACTGTCTCCACATCAAAGATTTAATTTCTTCCATTGCTAGAATCACAATAAGTCTATAGTAGATTACCAGGAAGTCTGCTCTATTCCATATTTTATTCTCCAATCCTAATGATTCTGGGATGGTGATGCCCACTCCACCTCTAACTGAGAGGTAACTTTGATCCCATATGGCTGATGGATGGGACTCTCTTGCTTGCAGTTGTAGACACTCTCGTTTCTTTGGTGTGGTGGTTGTCCACCCTCACCTCCTTGTTAGTTGTCCTGGGTGAGTCCAATTAACTGGAGAGTAGGTATTTCAACTCTGGTGAAGCTCAGGGCCCAGCTGGCACATGGATAGCCTAGAGATTCAAATCTCTTGGGCGTACACCTACCAAATCCAGCACTAACTACAGGTTCAAATAAAAGGGACAGAAGAGGCATGTGTTGAGAATTCACATCTTAGTCCAACTCTTTCACACTTGGGAGAACAATCTTCCAGGTAGGGCCCACTAGTATTGGGTCCATTTCAAGGGCAGTTCTATTTAACCAGGATGTGAGGAAAGAGAGAAATATCCAGAAAGTGATTAAAACAATGAAAAAAATTATAAAAATAAGGATCAGGGATGATTTGATTGTTCTTAGCATATACAAATATTATTGTTAAATGGGTATGAGATCATGGTTTTCCATGGTTTTCCATCTGTCTACTGGAAGAGATAACCTTAAGTTAAAGCAGGTTATTTGGTACTGGACATAGGCAGTTACTTCTTTTTTTTTTTCTTTTTCTTTAATTAATTTTTTTTTATTTTTAAATAAGGTTTAGATTACATAAGTGTTACATAAAAAAATATAAGGGATTCCCATTTGCCCCCTCCCTCCCCCTCCCACACTTTCCCACATTAGCAACATCCTTCATTAGTGTGGTACATTTGTTAAAATTGATGAACCCATATTGAAGCATTTGCTACTAACCATGGAGTACAGTTTACATTATAATTTACACTCTGTCCTGCACAATTTTGTAACTTATGACAAAATATACAATGGTCTGTATCCATCACTGCAATGTCATGCAGAACAAATAGAATGTCCTGAAAATGCCCCCATGTTATACCTATTCTTCCCTCTCCCATCCCTCAGAACCTCTGGTGGCCACTGCCTTTATATCAATGATAAGAGTTCTTCCATTGCTAGAATAATACTAAGTCTATAGTAGAATAATAATAAGTCTACTTTAGTCCATTGTTCATTCCCTAATCTTGAGGGTTTGGGAATGGTGATGCCCACTCTGCTGCTAATTGAGAGGGGGCTTAGATCCCACGGGGCAGATAGTTGGATCTATTTTGCTTGCAGTTGCAGACTTTCTCTGTCCCTTGAGATGGGTGTTGTCCATCGTCATCTCGTTGAGGACAGCTAACAAGATAATTACTTCTCATCCATTAGGGTAATGTGTCCTTGAAACAAACCATAAAAGGCAACCATTGGTGGCAAAGGGTGTAGTGCTTCTGGCTTCACCAAAGTTTACTCTTTCCAGGAACATTCCTCCCCCTTCTCTAAGACAATCACAAATGGTGTTTCAACAAATAGCCTTTTATGTATAGCATTTTGTACATTTGTGAGAGAATCTGTAGGCTAAATATTTAGAAATGAAATAGCTGATTTACAGGCTTTGGCATTCATAATTTTATAGATACCATAAGTTGCTTTGAATAGAGGTTGTTCTAATTTACACTTTTCATCTCTACAAAAATGAAAATGAGGAATGGTTACGAAATGTAGATTAAGTTTGCATTTCTCTTAAAATTTGAGTTTGACATCTCTTCTTAGTTTCAGAATTATTTAAATTTCCTTTTTTTTTTTTGAGAACTCTCTCTTCACTCCCCTTGATATACATTGGTTTATTATCACATTCATTTGTAGGTGCTTTATATATAAAAGGAAATTTAGTTCTTTATGTGGATTAAAAATATTTGTTCCAGTTCTCAATTTTTCTGTTGACTCTGCTTTAAAGGTTTATGAAATATTAAAGTTCATTTGTGAATTTTTGTATGCGTTTTGGTTTTGTGTTAATATTAGGAAGGCCTTCTTCCTTGCAACAGAATTGTATCTTGTTTTCTTCTAGTCCTATGGTAGTTTCATTTTGTATTTGAATGTTCTATCCAGTTTGAATTTATCCTGGTGCAAGGGTGGAGGTAGGTGTCCAGTTTGGGTTTTTAAAGGTATCTAACTAGGTTGTCCAAGAACATCTTTTGAATAATCTGTCTTTCCCCCACTGATTTGTGTTGTACCATTATCAAATACTAAATTTCTACCTGCATTTGTGTCTATTTATGAA
>JAQZBX010039317.1:0-23066 GCA_029593785.1 Cabassous unicinctus
TCTCTCCACTGGATTTCAACTATGAAAGAAGTTACTAAAATTTATTCTGCTGCTGATAAAAAAATGTATTAATTTATTTAGAAAATAGAAAACGTGACAATAAAATATTTGTGTTTTTGACCATTTAAAGAAGAATTTTTCTACTCTCATTTATTCATTATATGGTAAAATGGCTTCAGAATGAATATAAGACTGAAAGCAGGTATGTCCCCAGTTTTTGGATACTTTTTATGAATCTGTTTTACACTGACAGTATTCTGTTTCTCTGTTACGTATATATTACAAGATAGATTTAAGAGGGAGGCTAGGTTTTAAAGGTAACTAGTGCTCCATTCATTTCCCATGCCCACTAATTTCTGTTGTCTTGTCATCATTCAGTTGATTGAACCCTCATAGATGCCATTCTTGCATTATAACTTCTTTCATTGTTTTAAGCCAATTTTTTAACTTTATTTGTACATTTAATAATTGAAAATATAAACAATTAAAAACTAAAAAGTAAACACAGATGAATAAATATATACATTTCTCCATTAAATGTAATGGATACATATAAAATTTTTAAGCCAATTTTTAATATTAGCACAAATTTTGTGGTTTCTGATATTCTCCAGCTATGTAATAATTTCCTGGACACACTTTGAACTCTTGTAACTGAGACCTCTCTCAAATAGGCTGTCATGAGTCATCATTCTTTTATTGTCATTGCTGTATTTTCCTTTTCTCAAAATTTTCTTCCTTTCTCTTAATGTCTAGTAGTCATTAGGGACCCTTTCTTTGGGCAGAGTCTCTGGTTACCTCTAATCTCATACAATGTGTGAGTGACAAGGGACATAAGTCATACATATTCATAAGTTCATTATTTTTAATTAAAAATATGCATTAGTTCAAAAAAGACAATTTCATAAGTCCAAAAATAGCTTAACTTTTTCAAGAAAGTTTCCTTTATGCTTTTACCATTGAGGTGGAGGCAGTGGCCACCGGAGGTTCTGAGGGAAGGGAGAGAGAAAAACAGGTGTAATATGGGGACATTTGGGGGACATTGGAATTGTACTGAATGACATGGCAATGATGGATACAGGCCATTATATATTTTGTCATAGTTTACAAAGCTGTATGGGACAAAGTGTAAACTATAATGTAAACTATAATCTACACTTAGTGGCAATGCTTCAATATGTGTTCATCAATTGTAACAAATGAACCACACTAATGAAGGATGTTGTTAATGTGGGAAAGTGTGGGAGGGTAGGAAGTGGGGCATATGGGAATCCACTATATTTTTAATGTAACATTTATATAATCTATAGTATTTTTTAAAAATTTACTAGAAAATAAAATAAAAAAAATTAAGTAACTTTGTTTCATATGGGGAAGAAGTAGTGATTTTTATGCATCAACCACATCGATTAGAGCAATGTGAGTGTTATTTGTGTGGTACTGGTACTTAATTTCTCACAGGTACCTGAAGTCCACCAAAATTCAGTTAGCAGGTGTTGAAGCAGAATGGAGTTTGGGTTCACTGTGAAAGACAGGGCTTTTCCCATTTATACAGTCATTTTAACAGAATTGAAAAAGGTGGAGACCAGTTATCAAATGTATTTTGATAATACATTGCCAATGAGGTTAAAGAGAGCTTGCTCAATAGCTTATTTAATATATAATATTAAAAACCTGCAGATCCTGCAATCTGGAAATTTCTGTCTCTGCTTTGTTTTCAAGGACATTAGACATTGAATATTGAATATATGTAATACTTTTGAATATATTAATATAGAGTATCTTAACCTTGGTTAAAAAAATTATACCCAAATCTAATCACATTGCTCAGAAAGTAATGGTGAGAGGTTCCTGCAGCCGGCTCTAGGGAATGGAGCATCAAACTTCAGAAGGGGTAGAACTCACACATTCACCCGTCAGAAGGCCAGCATTTGGATTCTTAGCATACAAAGACCATCTATGTTCATTAGAGATGTCCAATGAATCAATAATTGACATCAAATAAGTCACAGTATTTATTCTAGTACCTTTTCAAGGCTGACCTATTTCCTTCTCAATCTGCCAAGTCCAATATAGTCTAGGTACAGTCTGGACCTTGAATAGAGAGAGGAGGAGCCATAATTCAGAGACAGATGGCCCCTCTCTTACTCCATATAGCCCAAAATCCCAGCCTAAATTATCCCTAAGGGGAGTGGAGAGGTTATAAAGTTTAACTACAGTTTGAAAATGGAGCTTTAAATTGAATTTAATACTGGAATGTGAATAAAAATTTATGGGATCTGCTCACAAAATAATGAAGAGGTTGAGCAAAGCAATATTTGAAAGAACTTATATTAATTCATTTAACTGATGAATATTTATTGAGCACTTACTATGCAGCAGGGATAAATTTAAGTGCTGGAGATATACCTGCAAATAAAACAGACAAAATCCTGCCCTTAGGGGGCTTAAATTTAAATTCTATTAAGAGCATAGTTGAAAGCAGTGATTGGAGAAAATTAAACCAATTCTTATTTATTTTCATAAATATTTAATAAATCCATGTGTGAGTAAATGTAATTTCCAGAAGTACTATATTCTTTTGTTTTTGCATCCCTATCTAGGTTCCACTTTACTTGTGTTTGCATATAGTTTGAACTTGTCTGACTTTCGCCGCAAAGTTAACATACTTGGTCTTTGTGTGTATGTGTGTGTGTGTGTGTGTGTGTGTGTCATTTTATCTAATTGAAAGGATTTGGTTGTTTCTTTTTTTTTTTTTAATTTTTTTGGATTTGGTTGTTTCTGAAACTTTAAATGGTCTTTGCAATACTTCTATACACTTTTGGTTTTAATTATATGTGTGATGCCACACCCTTAAATCAATCTTTTAATTTTTTTCTCAAAACATTTCTCAATTTCTTCTCTTATTATTTGGAGTCTAAAATTGGTTGACTTTTCCAACATTGTAATACCATGAATTTTTAGAATCTCTAAACTTTGCAATCTTGCTTGCAAACTAGACAATTCATTCTGAGTTCTTTAAAGATGTTGTATTAATTAGCCAATGAGGTGCTGATACAAAATACCAAAAATCTGTTGGCTTTTATAAACAGTATTTATTTGTGGTAGAAGCTTACAGTTACCAGGCCATAAAGGGTAAGTTACTTCCATCACCAAAGTCTGTTGCCACATGTTGGAGCATAATGCCTGCCGACATCTGCAAGGGTTCAGGCTTCCTCTTCCTCTTAAGGCTCCGCTGTCCCAGCTTGTTCCAATATCATCTATAGGCTGGGATAAGTCTCATCTCTCTCCCAGGGGTCGTTTCTCTCAAGGCTCAGCTATTCTGCTCTATACACAAGGCCAGCTATAAACTATCAGGGGAACAGCTTGTCTCTATTCCCAGGGCCTCTGCCATGTCTAATGGAGCCTTCTCTCTTTCCTCATGTATCTGCTTCTCTGTGTATTTACTTCCTGGGGCTCCAGGATCAAAACTCTTAACTGTTTCCTCTGCCTTGTCATTTTCTCTGTGATTGGTGGCCCAATCAAAGCCCTAGTCATAATTTAATCAAGTATAAGTGAAACCTCTGAATTCAATATAATCCAAGGGTATCACTATCCCAGAAGAACATAGACCAGTTTACAAACATAGTAAGTATTTCTTTTTGGAATTCATCGATAATATCAAACTGCCACAGGTCTGTGTGTAGGCTGTGAAAAAAATCAGGACCAAGCTTATAAAAGACAAAAGAAAATATGTTGGGGATTAAGTATTATTTCACCTTTAATGTCTTTTGAGAGGTAGAGGTAAAAGATTGTTTTTTCTTTTATGTTAAATGGTTGACTCTTTAACTATGTAAAAAATGCAAAATGTCTGAGTTTGATCATTGGATAATGGTTTCAAAGGAGTTAAACAGCAGAAGCTACAGTGGTCTCCTTATCAACTTTAAATATCATTATCACAGTTTATGGATGTAATAACACTGGGCATGCTCCTAATACAAAGGTGGTTTTTTCTGTTTCATCAGATTCTCTGAATAGTTGTGTCTAGGATTTATCATGAAGATTTAAGGAACAGTTTTCCCTTATTACATGGTATCTAGAGATTCCTGTGTTTTTTTAATATCAAATATAGTTTTGACTTATAAATGGGAATAGCAAGAAATAAAACTCAATTATTTCATTTTTCTTCTTTCAACCGAAAAATTCTGTTCCTTTCATACCTATCAATTTGATTCATAGTCACATTGATTTTCTCTACATTTCTCCAAATAGAAATATAGCTGGATAGTCCTGAAGGGGAGAGTAGGGAGCAGTTACAAGTGATTACATAATTTAAGTCTCTGATGCTTAGATTGAAAATTTGTAAGAGTTATAGGTCAAGTTGAGGAATATATATTAAAAATATGTTTTTGGATTTTTGTTTTACTGAATTTTTATTCAACATATTCACCTTTGGCTATGTAAACACAGGGAATAATAGAAACTCAAAGTTGGACCCTAAATTTTGTAGAATATTCTTAACCTGTTGTATATTATGCTGTGTATAGAATTAATATTAAAGACAAGAAAATTACAGAGTAGTTGAAAGAGCCCAGTGCTAAGAGTTAGGAAATCTTGGTAATTGTCCTACCTTTGACAATCCACTATAGCTTGAATTCTAGCAGGTCACTTGAATCTTTAAGTCCCGATTTTCCTATCTTAATATGAAAGAACCAGTTATTTAACAAATTTCTATACCACTCTAAAATTGTTTTGCAAATGATTTTGATTAGTTGCAGGTAACAAAATATTTATGCTTCATGAATTGTGAAATCTGAAAAATATGTTTCATTATTAAAATTTTCTCCCAGTGTTGTGGAAAGAACATTTGAATTTGAGTGTCTACTTAATCACACATTTCCCTGTGTGAATCAATTAACATCTTCCCAATTTTCTTATCAGTAAATAGGGTTAATAGAATATCCATATAGCTTTGCAGACAAAACAATGAAATACACACTGTTAAACTCTAAAGCAATGCACATTACATTGATTATTTTCTTTCTTAAAATATATTTAAAGAATTAATATAGCTGTTTAGTATTTACTTTTCCCAGTTAAGGAGAAGTAGAATCATGTTTTAAACACAGGATTCACACTGAGAGAATGAGACCACCAAATTAAGATCACTTAATAAGGCCAGTTTTAAAGCCAAGGGGAGGTAGTTAAATAATGATGACTCTAAACTGCTTACATATTTTCATGTTTTAAGGACATCAAATTAAAATAAGACTAAAAAGAGATGATAAAAAAAATTCATAAAAAATTTAGCTTCCCTAGTTACCATTTCTACTAATATCAAGAAGGTATCTATCTATCTATCTATCTATCTATCTATCTATCTATCTATCTATATATATATATTTTTTTTTAAGGAGGTACCAGGGATTGAGCCCAGGACCTCATACATGGAAAGCAGGTGTTTAACCACTTGAGCTCCATCCACTCCCCCCAAGAAGGTATTTTTTAAATTAAAGAACACAATAAATTTCTGATATTTTTTATGAATAAATGACTAAGCATTTTAAAAATACCAGAAGCCTAACCATTCATCATTCTAAAGATAGAAAGGCAGGTATATGAATACAAGTTTTTTGCCTTGAAACTCTTTGAAAGTTTAAATCATTCCCCATTGATAGTCTGCAAAGTTCTATAATTTTAAAAAGAGAATAGAGAATAGATGCATTGTCTTTTGCATACTTCTTTTTTCTTACAAATACTAACGTACTTTTAAGATTATGGTTTTCTAAGGCAAGGAAGAGGGCTTCTTTCTTTTCCTTTCTTTCTTTTCTTCCTTCCTTCCTTCCTTCCTCCCTCCCTCCCTCCCTCCCTTCCTTCCTTCTTTCTTTCTTTCTTTCTTTTTTTTGTGGCCAGCATGCATTTTATAGTGAAACATTATTCCAGTTGTACAAAGCTTATAACTTCTTTCCAATTCTCATTAAATTCTAAAGAGCTCAAATCACCATTTCATGATTTTAAACTGGTCAATATCTTCCCATTTATTGCTTTTATGATATGTCTTTTTAAAGTAATGGATATTTCTCCACTCACTTTCCAACCGTTGTTTTCAAAATGCTGCATGTAATAGATGAAGTAAGATGGGATGAGATCATTCATTTGTGCTTTAACTGTGTATGGTGTATTTCATTTGGCATCATGTCCTGAGAATTCTATTAGGTATTCAATATAGAGAAGAAGTCAGGAATCTCTTCAAGTTAAGTCAGGGGGAATTTCCTGTATTCAAAATTTTACCAGTTTATTTAAACAATTATGATTTTATAGAACATTTCTTAGAAGAGAAGTACCTTGAGGAATGTAGAGAAGTATTTGAAGAATGTAGAGGACAACTTTGAATAGTAAGTTGTGAGTCAAAATTGATTTTTTAATTAGGGACTGCTTGTAAAGCTAGTTGTATAAAAGCAAATCACAAATATCTGCATGAGAATCCAGATCCAATGTTATGATTTTAATTAACCCTGGGATTTATAAACCTTCTAACTATATATCATGATCATTCTTGATTTTGAAAATAACACATAAAATGTACACCATAAACTCTCTAAATAATGTAAAATTATAATTATATATTGTGATTTAAGTTTTAAATCCAAACTTTCACAGATATTTTAGATCTCCATAATTTTCTATTCTATTTAAGTGTATCGCTAATAAAGCAATTATGACTTCATCTTTACTGTCAATTACATGTATAATATTTTTTTTACTTTATTTCTTTTTCTTCCTGAATGAATGGCCTTCCAAGTGTTTCATATGTTTTTGAGGAAATGAAATTATTAAAGAACTAGATATATTAGTTAATGAAAAGTAGAAACTATCTTGCACCGTAAGCATAAAGAAAGGATATTTAAAAAGATATATTATGCAGTATTTTAGGAAAGCCAGTGAGGTGGAAATAAATAAGAAATATATTATATTAGGGAAAGAAGACTGATCTGCAGTGAAGAGATAGCCAAAGAGTATAAAATGACTATTCTTTGCTGGAGTTTAATCATGATTAATTTCATTTTATACTATGGATTCTATAGCCTAATCTTCCTGAAAGTATTCCTAAAAGAGCTGAGATAATGACAATCTTATGATTCTTGGCGTATATTCCCATCAATCCTTCTCTCAAACTTTGAATATCAGTTGTTTCCGAACATTTGCCAATTCATTTGGTAACCACTATCTTTTCAATCTTCTTTTCAACAAATATTAGTAGAATTCTCAATTATCAGCTGCTAAATATCTGAACAATACCCTTTGTCTGGGCAGCTGCTAAATAATCCAGTTGCTGGACTTATTTCATCTCAAATGCATAGGCTGCCTGCCAATAGCATCACATCTCAGCACCCTTCAACGTGTCCTGATACCGTCCTTTCAGTGGCCAGCTGTTGCATTTATAGTTAAATGGTTGCCAAACCAAAGGCCACAAGAAACAATGCCTTCCTTTTTTAAAAATCTTTTATCTTGCCCAAGCTTCATCATCAATGTCATATTGCTCTGAGCTATTGCCAGCATCCTACAGATCTCCATAAAGCCTTAAAAGTTATTTTGTATTCATCATAGATGGCAAATAATTGAAGCAATCCACCTGCTCTAGGGCTTATCTGTCAACTTTGATACTGGTTGCAGCATGAGTGACACTCGCTTATTGTTATAAATTTCGATACTGGTTGTTCAAACAGAGAGAGAAATGCATGTTTTATGATAGATCTCTGTAGGTCCTCTTACTCTTGAGAAACTCAACTATTACCAGTTTCTGGTAGTTATAATTGCATTACTATTTTATTCCTTAACATTTATTTTTAAAATGAAAATAAAGTCAATGATGTATATGAAATAAATATATGCTAAGTGTATAAAATATTTAAGCTATGGAAAATGTATAAATAAGCAAATTACTCATATCACAGACATTAAAATAATCACTACTAACTACTGGGTTTAATTTCCAGTTTTTTCTTCTGAAAATTACATATAGATACATATGGATGCATGCATGAATTAAAATCTTTGGGTTACTATCAAATACTTCTAACAAATTTGGGATATAATCATTTTGGTAAATGAATATTGTTTTGTTTTGTTTTGTTTTTAATCAGGAGGTCCCAGGGATCGAACCCAGGTCCTTCCATATGGGAGATGGATGGACACCCAACCATTTGAGCCACATCCGTCCCTGAATATTCTTTTTTAATATGTAATATAAAATAGCTGGGAAGTTAGAACAAAATTTGAAAACAAAGAAGGAAATAATAATAAACAAAAATTATTAATACTCTGGCAAAATATTTCATTTTTTCTATCAATACAATGTACGTATGCTATTTTATTTAAAATTGGGATAATTCTATACATATTTACTTTCCTTAATACATGCTTGTAAATAATAAACACTATGAATATAAATATAAAGGAAGAGTTAATCATTTCACTCTCTTCTCTTTAATTTTTATGCTTTGTGAAAAATAACATTTATTTTTATCCTTCCATGTCTGTTTTTTCGATATATTTGTTTTTACAAACCAAAGCAGCGTATCCATATACATTTTATTCTGAAATTTTTATTTAAAATATTTTGTTCACATTACTCTGTAGCTTACTGTTTTCGTTTAAATATATATGTATAATTTTGTTTAAAATGATTTTCTTGTGTATGAGATTAGTAACATTTACCCATGTGAGTAAATAAATTTTAAAACTTAATTCTAATGGAATATAAAGTTCCATCATCTTCATTTAAATCCCTCTATAATCATTAAACTATTATTTACATTTAGATTATTTATAATTTTTAATTTTATGAATGCAGTTGCAATAAGCAGTGTGATGGTTGAATGTTGGTAGTCGTTTTTGATTATTCATTAGCATAGGTTTCTAGAAATAAAATTAATGGTAAAAAAGCATAAAGTTAGAAAAAGCATCTTGATACGTATTGTCTTATGCTTTCCAGAAAGAAAAATAATACTCCAACCAAGTCTTAATTAAAATAACATACTCATTTTGATGTAGATTATACCAAATATTTTTGTTAAACATTTTCCCTTTCAAAAATAACCATCATTTCTAACTATCATTTAAAATACCTATGTACAAACGTTTTTTTTAAAAAAAGTAACTTGTTTTATGGTTCTTGCATGCAAAAACCCAGAAAAATATTTGAGAAAATAATTACAATTTGCATTTTATCAAAGCATATGTAACCTTAAATAAGTCTAATTAAACAGATATAGATATACACATGATCACAGACACTAATGTTATATATATATATGTGTATATATATATATATATGTATATATATATACGTATATATGTGTGTGTGTATGTGTAGACAGTTGTCATTATTTAAGATAATTATGTTCTCTAGAGTCACTGCGAATACTGAATTAGTGAATATTCTGCCTTTGCTCCTGGAGGAAATAAAGGGTTAGATCCCTGCAAGCGTTTGGTCAGAACATTTTTGTCAACTGATCAATACATTACCTTGTTTTATGTGTGTTTCTATTTAAAGACATCTCATTTAATAGATATTGTCGATTCATTAACATTGAACTCATGGCTAACAGCACTACAATTCATGCCGGAATGAAGTTTAGCTATTTTCTGCATAACGCACTTCACAGCCTTCCTGTGCCTAGGAACACAAGCTAGCACCTCAGCACTATGCTTGGGGGCCATTTTAAACAGGGAAAGCACCAATATAGAGCACAAAAATGCAAAAAATGTATCACTAAATTTGCTGCGGAAAGGATACTCATTTACAGTATAAGAGCTGAGAAAAGAAGATAGAGTGACTTGTTCGACCTCAGCTGGGAATATGTGCTTCAGGCAAATCAAATTCTTTGCCAGCTGTGAATATGTCTGCCAATGACTGTGAAAGCTCTATGAGTGTGGATTTAGGAGTTAAATATAAACCTTAGCAAGTAGGCAAATTGGTACATACAAAATCTGAGGATAACGAGGATTGACATTATATGTGTGTACCTGTGTGCATGTTTATAGGCACTTTTTGAAAAAGTACAATTATACTCCAAAACTGTTTTACAATCAAATAGAGGGCACAGACCAGTAGATAAATAATCCAATCAACAAATGGTATTAGGGCAACTGCCTTTTTATATTTATTTTTTCATAACGAATCAAATTTAATCCGGAATAAATTTAAATACAAATGATTCAAAATTTTACAAAAAACTAAAAGCAAATTTTTATGACTTTTACAGAAGATCATGTTTTTTCAAACATAATATAAAATGGAGAAAATAACAATAATAAATGGAAATCATGATATTTGAATACCTCAAAATTTAAAATTTAGATATTATTAAAATCCCAATTGTATCATAAACAATGTGGTTGGAAAGGTTATGGAAAAACACTTATTTATCCATTGCTGTGGGAGTACAAGTTAGTACAAACACTTTGGAGTACAATTTGACAGTAGCTAGTACAACATACAAGATACATACTCTAAGACACAGGAATTCTGTTTTTAAGCATCTATTTTAGATAAACACTTACACATGTGCCATGGTTATATAAAGCATAACTAGTATTTTTTATAAGCAAATATTGAAAATCAACCAGAAACCAGTATAATGAACAAACATGAATCATAGAGTAAAGTAGTAAAATAATTTTTTCATCTCCCAATATTTCTTTTTCTTTTTTCATTGGGGTTATTTATTTTACTTTGAAAATTTGGATGGGCTCCATTAATCTTTTCTGATTATTTTAAGTCATGAAACATAATAAAAATAAAAATAATAGAATGCCAAGCCCCATATACTAATCAATAACTCAAGTTATATGCTTTTCAAACCTGAATTCCACATTTTAGTGAGTGGGAAGCCTGTATTCTGAGACTGAGAATGTAGTCACATTATTCCTTCTCTCTTCCTGTCATCACCGCTTACCTTCACAGTGTCTTACCTCCTTAGGATGGAAGTCTAAGGATGAAATGAAAGGAGGGAAATTAGATGACACACTAAGTCTTCATTGACTGGTTAGCATTTTCTTCTGCTGGCTTGGAAGGTGTTAAAAGTAGACTACTATCCTAGAGTGCTTTTGTGGTTCTTTAGAGCAACTCTCCCACCACTAGGGAAATCTCACCAGCAATGACCTTTCTGTGAGTCATGCACTTTCCTCCAACTGGCTGTGTCAAGTGATTTGTTGACTTTCCTAGGTTCCTGCTAATGTATATTTTCCTCTCCAGGTGCCTTTTATAGAACACTCATATGAACTTTCTTGTCATGTTCTCCACCCAATATATGGGAAAAAAGCACAAATGAGTTTTGCCAAAAAAATCTAGGATTCTAGGCAAATCCCACTGCTGGAGAAATCTCTACTTTGGCTTATCCATCAGCAGCTAGCTAGCCAATCTCTAGTGCAGTACAGATGTCAAGCAGAAATTTGACATCCTCCCATTATATCCTCCAGCTACAGAAAATGCATATTGAGTTCCCAACACAGACTTTTTCAGTCCTTTCATCAGACTTGGGGGTCAGTGAGGGACAAGCACCCTTATCCTGTGACATCATAGAACAGCTATTTCCAAAAATCCTCTTCTAAAATTGTTAATCTGGAGTTAGGACACGGTGGTGGATTGATTTATGTACCTTAATTTATATATATTCTTGGTCTTAATCTGTATTCCTGTGGGTATAAACCCATTGTAAATAGGATCTTTTAAAGATGTCATTTTTTAACTTTTTAAAATTGAAGCTTATCATTCATATATGAACATCCATAAACAATAAGTGTACAGCAAAAGTTGTGAACTTACCAAACAAACATGCATATCATCATACAGGGTTCCCATACATTACCCGACCACAAATATCTTGCATTTATGTGAACTTTTTAAAGGTGTGGCTCAAATGAATGAGGTTGGAATTAATCTGGATTAATGAATTCCTTTATAAGCAGGAGAAATTCAAACATAGAGAAAGCCATGATTTGGGAATGGAAGCTGGAAGTCAATGGAACCTGGAAGAGAAAGAAAAGGACATCTCCAAATGAAGGGAAAACCAAGAAACCCAATGATTGCCAGCCAGCAAAAATGCTATCTATCCCAGGAAGAAGCAAGCCTTCTAACCTCTGAAACAGCCAATAAATTTCTGTTGTTTAAAGCAAACCTAATTTGTGCTTTTTGTGATAGCAGCCTAGCAAATCTAAGACAGATACCTCTAAGATAAGGTTCTTCAAACCCTTAGCATGCATAAGAATCACATGGGGAACTTACTGAATGCTGATATTGTTGGGCCCCCACACCCAGTCTGGTTCAATAGGTCATGGACAGTGCTCAGAAATTTGAACTTACTACCAGCATTCAGATGATGTTCATGCTGCCTGTCCTTTTACTAACACTGTTCTTACAGGTTTACAGAAACTATTCAAAGATGTGCATCTTGATTTGACACATTATTAAGTTTCTGATATCTAGTCTCATTAGACAACAACAGAAAAATTCCTATCACAGGAATAAAACACACCAATCAGAAAATCTAGAAATAAAATGTAATGTATTATTTCATTACATGTATATAGCAGTGAAGTGAAATAACTTAATTTAAAAGAATCAATAAATATTGGCACCCAAAACCAATTGCTTATGGAAAGAAGGAAAAAGTTGAAAGATATTTTTGCAATGATATAATTTATAATTAAAACATAGAAATAATACTGAATCTTATTCAGGGATTAGAAATAACTATAAGAAATTATAAAATGGATAAGAAGACTATATAGCAATGACTACATGATAGTGTAAGTCAAGAAGAGTAGAAGAAAAGATTAGGGTGGTAATCACATAAATGGCTAATATGTGAGTGTGCATTAGCATGTGTGTGATTTTTTCACTGTCTTGTTTTTTTTTCACATTTACATGAAAACCTCTTGTATATTTTTAGTTAAGATTTTTAGTGAATTATTTTTACAAAAATATGCTTTTATATACACACAATATTAAATTTTATTTTTTCTTATTTTGTTCTAACATGTATAAAAGAAAAGACATTGTAAAAAGAGAAAGGCTCAATACAAAAATTGAAAGTATAACTGAAGGAAGATCCATGAAAGGAAGAAAGAGAACGAGATCAATACTTAATCAAGGAAGTGAATCTTTGACATGAGGAAAGATATTTCCACCTTTTTTATGGATATAAACAAGTAGAGGTAAATGAAAATATAGATAATATTGTAGGTGTGCAATTGAGGATGCTGTTACATAATTTAATAATGCTTCTTTTTTCTTTATAAAACATTTTTACGATTTTACTGTAATTTCCCTGTTTCTGTCATCAGTAAAAAGTAATTTTCACAGTAGTTAGCGTTATGTATTTCAAAAGCAATATGATTTGCCTGTGAACCAAAGGTAATGGAATGATTTTTAGGGCAGTAATATTATCCAGAATTTAAAACCCACCTGTCTCTCCTCTTTGGAGAAGGAAGGGCAATTATAGCACTTTATAGCCAATATTTCCCCAAGTTAATGAAATAAATATTGATTGCCATAATCTTAAACTGTGATTCACAAAAACTATGCAATAATATTTTGCCTATTAATTTTGCTCATTTTGTACAATAACTGTATGTCCGTTTCACATACTTTCATGCTTTGCTTTTCTCTAAGTTCAATAATGATATCTTTGAGTTTTATCCTTAAGGCTGTGGAATCTTTTGACTTGCTTATTTTACTCCAAGTACCCTTTATCCAGGAAGTTGGGTTGTGGAGAGGGATATATGCAAACAGTTTTAATATAATTTATTTATTATTTGTCATACTTTGGCTATCATCACTTCATATATTTCTTTATTTATAATCTCTTTGTATGCATATTATGTTTGTTTTGTTTTTCTAGTTATTCTCTACCTTGCTTTGAAAAATTAATCTTGCCTTGTATATAAGAGAATAAAATCAATATTATCAACCTGTTTAAATTTGCCCCTCCTTTAGATATCCTTAAAGATCTTGGTATTTGTATATTTCCTTGGCATGCAGAGGATTATAATACAAACTTTCTCAATATTATAAATATCTTCATGGATTTCCTCTTCATGCAGAATTGTGGGGGCAATTAAATCTAAAGTCAATATTGAGTTCTTATTGCATGACCTTAGAAAATCAACAAATCTACCTCTATTTCCTTACCCATAAAGTAGAAAATTAGTAATAACCTCAGAGAAATGTAGTGAAGATTAACAGAACAATATTTGAAAGGCACTTTGAGGTGCTTCATGTAAACAGAAAACAATCTTATACCTGCAATGAAATGTGATTTGAAATATGTAAATTGGGTATTCCCTTATGGGACATACAAAAAGAATTATATTTCCTTACATTTACATAATAATTTACAATTTACCAAGTGCTTTTATATATATTACATTTTAACAGCTATATTATTCCTTCTTGTTTTTTCAATGGATGTTATTGGAAGAAAATTGTGAAAAATACAGAAAAACCTACAGAATTAAACCTCAGAATGTATCTTCCAGATATAACTGCTGATTCAGTTATATGTTTGTTTACTTTTAAGGCATTTGCCTGACTATTCCAAATTGAGTATCTTAAAATATAGCACTTACTTGAAAATATTTTATCATATTTTTAAAAAATAATTTATGAAACAAAATGTAATGATGATAGTAATTGAGATTGAGGCTTCACAGCCATCACTCAGGCCAAAACCATAAAAGGACAAAGCTTCTGAAAGCAACCAGGAATTGACAATACTTTATGGAAAGGAGTCTTTTTCAGTACAGCTGATTTAGAAATAGACACAGTCCTAAAACTGCTAAAGGCAGAAGGGACTGTTTCCTGAGTTTATTTTAAAGGGAAAGTATAAGACACATCATGTGAGTCTACCCTTCAAAGCACCAAGTTGCAATGCTGTGAAGGCATTCAACATATTCTTATTGACTTATAGACCATGGAAATAATGACAAAAAGAAAGAGATTCTGCAGAGATTTCAATATATTTATAGTGACTCTCTTGACAGTCATCTGATAACTTGACCCTTATTTGGGGACTTTGGGGCCTGTTAGTGGCAAAACCATGGAAAAAAGAAGAGTTCCTTTAATTTAAGCTACTAGAAACTTTAATAGTGTTGGACTACTGGTGCGTTAACTCATCTCCACCACGAATTTCCAGTCTACTAAACAAGAAGAAGATAGTGTGGATTCATGTAAGATCAAAATAATAAATCCAAGTAATTCTTTTGTATTTTTCAGTGGTTCTTGGGAGTTTCAGGGCTGTGCATAGAGAAGAAATTCTAAGAAGCAGCAAGCCAAAGAAGGTTACCATTAAAGAAAAACCTGAGTTTTATAGTCAGCTAAAATGGAATATTACATAATTTTATCTTTAATATACAGAAGACAAATGTTCCATGTTAATGTGGTAACGATAGTAATATAAATAGTAATAGATTCAATATTTATGGAGTCATCACACAGATATTGTACAAAATGCTTTATACATATTTTCTCACTTCTTCCATACAACTCTGTGAGGTAGGTTCCATCATTATTCCCCTTCATTGATTATAAAACTCAGCCATAAAATGATTAAGTACCTTAAAAAACAGGTCCATTAAGCAACAGAGCTAGGATCTGAACTCAGAGAATTTAACTCTAGAACCTATTCTCTGAAATACTAATAACCAAAATTCTTTATTAACTTAAAGTAAATGAGTCACAGATTAATGCAGGGAAATTATGTTCGATTATTATCATGAGGGAGGATTACATCTTTGAAATGTTCTTTGCAGCATTCCATTTCCTGCTTTCTAATTCATCTCCTTTCCCCCTGTCTTCCACAGCTTTAACTTTTGCCTAAACAATGACAGCTTTTATTCTCCCACTTCTAAAAGCAATCCTGGCCAAAGAAATAGTTAACTCTGTCATCCCAGTATAAAACTGGATAACTGAAGCAATGAGGTAGAAAAAACATGTTTTTTTGATTCAATATACAATGAAATAGTATAAAATAGTCACAAAGAGAATAACATCTTAAAGAAAAACAATGAAGCTCAAATGATAGGTGTATTGCCACATTTTCATTTGTTCATTGGCATTGTAGAAGAGCCAACAAATAATACAATTTATGTCTAAATTGAGATTCAGTTGAAAGATAGAGGAGTCAGAGAGATTGAGAGAATAATATGTTTTATCACTGAAAAAATGGATAAAGAAAACAATTTGCTTAGATCTGTGGTCGCAGCAATGGCTTGTTAATGCTTTACACATGAATAAGTGTCTTTTCTTCACAGAGACATTGGCAGAGTGTAAAAGCCAGCAGACTGTGCTCCTTAGCACAGGGTCTGTTCCATGAAGCTCACAGCCATCTGAGGTCAAACCAAGCGGATTCTCAGAAGGAGGTGATACCACAACAGGAGAGAAAGGAAGGGACTGGGAGACAGAATCTCATTTTATCCTTCAAAAGCCCCAAATAAATAATTTCCTCCTTTTGCCTGGGGTAATTTGGATGTGTGTGTGTGGGGGTGGGTGCAGCACAGTAAGACAAGAGGCTAAAAGTGTCGGTTCAGTGGGGGTCTCTCATCTGGAAAGAAGAGGATTTCACTCCTCCAAATCATCATGTGTTTGCTTTTCTGTGTAAAAAGTTGTTTAATATAGTCAGACAATAAGTTTTCACTTAGAATATTGAAAACATGCATGCAATATGAAGAAAAGTAAAATACATCTATTTCACCAGCCAGAATAAATAACTTAGTTCTTTGTGCATATCATCAGTCTCCCTCTCTCTCTCCCTCTCTCATTTTTTCTGTCACTGATTTTTAAATATCAAAGCATCATGCACGTACTGTTTGTATTCTCTCTCTTTCACACCCACACACACACACACACACAGATACACAGATTTCACACTCAGACACACACTCACACACAGGCCATGAACATATTTTCATGACCTAACTTACTCTCCAATATTTTCTTGGTCACTGCATTCATGAACCAGTACACAAGTTTTAACAAACCCCTTTGTGAAGACATTGATTTCTTCCTAGTTTTCACTCCCATACTCACCACTTGGAATTGTCAATCTTTTACATTTTAATTATACTTATCACCTTATGGTTAAGTATATTTTAATATGTATATTGGTGATTTGAATATATTTCTTGCGTGGTGATCAAATTTCTTTCCCATTCTTCTTTTAGTTTGCCTTTCTTTTCCTTATTGAATTATAGGAGTTGCTATATATTCCAATATAAACTTTTGTTGAGGCATTGCCTCCTACTCCATAACTTCCCTTCTCTCTCTTTAATACTGTCATCAAATTGATGACTCTTAAAAATTTTAATGCTTTCTAATTGAGCAAAATGTTTATTATTTGATATTAATCCTTTTTAATAAATGATTGTTTATTTCAAGATTTTGTATTCTTCTAGAAGCTTTGTTTTGCTCTTCTACAATTTATCTGGAATTATTTAAGTGCTAGTATTTGTGATAAGGATTAAGTTTATTTATCATTATGTTTTATAGCTATTTGTTTATTTGTCCATATGTATATTCAGTCAACCTTTCACAGATTTATGAAGAGACCACAACTTCCCACTACCTACCATGCCACTTTGGTAATAAGCCAAGCACAAAATGCTTCTCCTGGACTCTGTGTTTGATCCATTGTCAATCCCTTACCCCCTTAATTAGTATGGCTTAAATATAAATTTTGATGTCTGGTGAAGAATGTCTCCCCACCTTTTACTGTCTCTTCAGGTATATCCAGGACATTCTTACTTGTTACATTTCCATATCAATTTTAGAAACAACTTGCCAATTTCTAGAACAAAAACAAAAAAAAAAATTGATTATTTTATTGGTATTCCATTGAATATTTTGGAAGGTATTGATGGCTTTAAAACATTAAGAAACTATTTTATGAATATAATATATGCTCTACATGCCTTTATTTATTTTTTTTACTTTATTAGTGTCTTCAATGATGTATATAATTTTATTTGATGACTTTCAGCACACTTTTCATTAGATTTATCCCTAGATATTATTTTTTTCAAATATTGTTATTCTAAATGATTTAATTCCTTTTTAGTTTAATTTCTAATTACTTGCTACCCACTTAAAGCAATAGAATTGACTTTTGTATATTGACCCTGTATTTCATCAATTATTATAATTTCTGTAGATTTATTTAATTTTCTATTTCCACAATTATTGTAAATGATGGTGTTATTAGTTATTTCTTATATTAAACTTTATTTTTATTGCACTATTATGCTGGCTAGGACTTTTAGTAAATAGAAATGGTCACATGGATATTCTTAAATTTTTCCGAATCTAGACAAGTATTTCTTTACATTTCATTATTAAATATGATGGTAGTTACACATACACACACTCTGTTTAATGAAGGAGTGTCCTTTTCTTTCTAGTTTGCTAAAACCTTTTTCTCAATTACATCAAATGTTTGTTTTTTCTTTATCTATTAAGACAAGCATGTGAATTGTTTCCTTTATTTTGTTAATGTGGATAATTAAACTGAATGATGTTCAAAAACTGTTAAGCCAAACTCATATTCCTGGAATAATCCAAATTTGATTATAATACATTATCCTTTTTATAAACCTATAATCATATTGCTAATATGTTTTCAATGTAGGTTCACATCTATGGATTCTTCAAATTTTTGATATCGTTGCTAATACTTTGTCTGTTCTTCCATCAGTTACTACAAGAGTTTTGTTAATATACCCCATTATAATTTTGGATTTTGCTCAACGTTCGCTTTAAATAGTTTAGGTTATATACCTAATAGTATACAAAATTAGCATTGTTATATCTTTCTGGGGCTAATTGAATATTTGGGTCATTATGAATTGTCCCCTTTTATCTCTAGGAATTTTTTGCCTATATTATACTTTCTAAACCTCAAACATGATTGGTTCAATCATTTGCTGAAACCCTTCAAGACAGTTGCCTGATTAATGTTCAGAGAGAAAACAATATTTCTCTGAGATCAAGGTGAAAGCACTTCAAATCTGTGTGCATTTAAAACCAAATTCCATGACGTGCCAAGCAAAACCTTCCGATACCTTCCATTAAACTAGCTGTCCAACCTCAAATTCTCTTGTGCCCATCTGGTATTCTATGACTAAATCATTCTAAATGAATAATACTTCTTGATTATGAGATAACTTTTCAGGCCTCCTTTCCATTGTTCTTGGTGTTAATACTGACTAGAATGTCCATTACTAAGTTACCTGTACACATTTTCATCTTTTAAGACTCCCCTCAAACATCAATTTACCTACAAAGGCTTCACTGTTTGCCTTACTGACCACACTTTCAGGGTAGCTCTCTTTCTATATATGCTCCCCTCTTCTTAATTGCACAGTTAATTACCTAGTGACAAGTTCAGTGCCTGGTGCATTAGATAATGTTTCACTGTTTAAAGAGAGAATCCATGAAAATTGCACAAATGAATGTAAAATAAATGTCATCCTTTGGGCTAAATTTTATATTTTTTCATGTCATATTAAGTGTTAGATTAAGAAATATAGAACCTCATAATTTGATATTTAGATTTTGATGTTATTTAAAAGAAAGACCAGTGAATAAATATCCTCTTTTTTAGGTCAAATATACTTTAGATAATTATATTAGTGCATGAAACAATAGCTTTAAGTCAAATTTTAAATCATATGGAAATTGCACAATTAAAATATATAATTGCTCTATAGTAATGAAAATGGAACAAAAAATAAAGAAGAGGATTTTTATAAAAGAACTTTCTATAGAAAACGTATTATAATCTCTTCATTAGGATGGATGATAAAACTTCCTAGGAAACACTGGCCACTGTTTTGTATAGCTTCAAAAGTGACTTACAAGCACATGGACACAAACACACACACACTAAACACCATGCACAAGATGTATATATATTTTTATATTCTAACTTTACCTAACTTGAAATTGAGAAGAAAAGGATGATAGAAGTATCTTTTCCCAATTCCTTATGTTAAAATTTAAGACTATAATTGAAAAAAGAAATACCAGGGATATTTTCCTCAATTCTAAATACAGCAAAATATAAGTTAGATAATCTGAGTGAGAAGAAGTAATGAAATAAATGCCTAGAATCAATGGGCATTGAGTATATGTGACTATGATAGGTTTGTTCATTGTATTTACACTTCAACCCTTTAAAAGTAACATTTATTTCTTTAGGTAAATGCTTTCTAAATATATGCTTATTATAACCATAAGCAGATGGTCCAACAAGCCTGTGATTTATAAGTTAAATATGTACAGATGAGAATCAGATGATTATTTCTCAAACTTTACATATCAAATAAATTATTTAATTAAATATCTAAAATATAGATTATTAATTATCAAGTTTCAATTTGGATATAACATCAAAATTATTGAAAGCATTATAATGTCTGGTTAAAGCAGTGGTAAGCAAATGTGGTTGTGTGAAAGAATTACCTGGAAGCTTTTAAAATATAGGCTTTTCAATTCTATCTCAGAATATCTGATTCAGTAGATTTGGCCACATGTTGAAGATAAATATTTTTAATTTGGTTTATGTTAGTTTTATAATTATGTTTCTGAAGGGTAAAGATGAAAATTACATTTTTTTCTGCCCATCTTATCCTTTACTTACTATCTAGGTCCCAAACATAGAAAATTTACTGTTTAGCTTATATTTTTCTTATACTTATATACTTAATTCTAAATAATTGGCCTTCTTTTATCTTAAAAAATATTAAGGGACTTAATTTAAGAAATCAGCATATAGTCCACCCCACCCTCCCTACCCTACCCCCTCACAAACCAGCCCCACCCAACCCAATAGTGTCACTGCACCACTGGACCTGGAGGTAGGGTTGGGGGTGGGACCAGGTGAACACTGGGGTTTGCGGCTATGTGGTTGAAACTACAAGTCTGGGAACATTCTTTTGGCAATATGGCAGGGGAGGGTTACAGGTTAAGGTGTTGGATGTGGGGGACATTCGGTACAGGGTGCACCTGGGGCAGGCTTCTAGGGAGCGTATGAGTGTTCATCTTGTCACAGTATGTTGTATCAGTGGGTGGAGACCCACATAATGAGTGAGAAGGTATTGGACTTCCATCCTGGGGAGTCCTGCTGTGTTCTCAGATTGAGGAGAGAGAGTCTCTTGAGAGCATAGGTAGTGCCCAATAGGGGAGGAGAGGCCAGTATATCAAGCCTTCAGTATTGTTTCAAGTAACTATGAATCTTGTTCTCCAAGGAGGTAATTTGGTGGTTGCCATGGGTCCCCAGGAGAGAGGCAGGGAGGAATAATAAGATAGAACATGGGGCATATTGGGGGCAATGGAAGTGTTCAGTATGATCTTGCAATGATGGATACAGGCCATGTTAAATTTCATTAAAATTTATGAAAGTTCAAAATGTAAACCATAATGTAAACCATGGTTAATAGCAATGTTTCAATATTTATACATCTATTGTAACAAATGTACCATCCACTTGTAAAGTGTTATTAATAGGGGAAATGGGAAAAGGGAGAGGATTTTGGGTATATGGGAATCCCCTATATTCTGTACATGACTTTTCTGTAACCTAAAGCTTCTTTGAAGACAAAATGAAAAAATAAATAAGACACTAGGGGATAAACCGAAGAAAATGTCACTGTACATATAAGATAACAGCTCTTACAGTGATGAAAGACATAATGTCACATTTTTTTAAATTTTGTATTTTTAATTATTTTTTTATTATTCCAAATTGTTTTTCAATTTTATGTATTTTATTTATTATTTTTAAAACTATCATTATTATCTCATTTTTTATTAGTTGTATTGTATTTTCAGTGCTTCTAAAGTTGATATTTACATTTTATGTAATACACTTATGTTCCCATTTCTTTAGTCATTACCTTTAAATAGCATCACTTGTATCTCAATTATATAACATGAGAAATATGTGCTTCTTTTCTTTACCTTTCCGCTCCACACGACCTTGACTGTTTGTTAAGCTATTAGTTTTCTAATATCGGGTTTATAATATAAACATTTTGCTCAGTAGCTAAACTTCAGTATAGATATAACTTCAAAATTTAAAGACTATTAAATAGTATTTTAATTGCCAAGATTATGAAAATGTTATTACAACAGAAATAAATATTTTCAGAGAAGGAAATAGAAATTAAAAGTTCCTTAAACTTTGACCTTTAAAGCAGAATGTTTCATGATAAAGGGCACTTATGAAAAACCCACAGCTTACATTATAGTTAATGATGAAAGACAAAGCTATCCCCCTAAGATCAAGAAAAATACAAGGTAGTGGTTCATTCTTTTGGGTAATGAAAATGCTCTAATATTGCTTGAAGTGATGAATGCACTAATCTGTGATTATGCCCAATGCCATTGATTGTACTCTTTAAATAAATATAAAGTTTATGAAAAAAACAAAATAATAGGGTGGGTTGGGGGAAAACACACCAAATATAAGATAGGCATTATAGCTAGGAGTAACATTTTGATGATGCTTTTTCTGAATTTGTTAACAAATGTTTCACAACACTGCAAGGTATTGGTGGTGTGGTGATATGTGGAAGCCCTATGTGATGTTCTGCATGTTTGTTTTGTAAGTTCACAATTTTTACTATATACTTTTTGTTTATGTATGTTCAGATATGAATGATATACTTCAAAACATTTTTTAAATGAAAAAAAAAAAAAGAAGAAAAGAAAAATACAAGGATGCCTGCTTTCACCATTGCTATATTGTACTAGAAGTTCCAGCCAGGGCACTTAGGCAAGAAAAAGAAATAAAAGGCATCCAAATTGTACAGGAGGAAATAAATCTATTTCAATCTGCAGATGACTTGATCATCTTTATAGAAAGTCCCAAAGAATCCACAAAAACACTGCTAGAGCTAATAGACAAATATAGCAAAGTGGCAGGGTACAAGATGAACAAACAAAAATGAGTAGTGTTTCTATGCAACTTGGCTAAAAGAAATTAAAGATAGAAATATATGGAAAGACATCCTGTGTTCCTTGATTG
>JAQZBX010039318.1:0-23075 GCA_029593785.1 Cabassous unicinctus
TTGTTTGGGAATCTTTGATTAGTTGTTCAATGTACTGCATATATTCCTGGATTTTAGTTAGTTCATTGGAGTGGTCCATGTTTTCCTGTTTCTCAGTGTGGTTTGTAATTTTTTGTTGCCCTCTAGTCATCATTTTATCTTGATGGATTTATTCAGTTGATTAGCTTCTCTCTCTGCTCTAGAGTTTTATTTAGCTGGTTTTTCTGTGTGTGTGTAAAGTTTTCTCTTTGATACTTTTTCTTCTTATTTTGTTTCCTTGCTTCTTTCTATGTTACCTCCCCAGGAGTGCTGAAGCTTTTATGCTTGTCAGTACAGAGTGATAAAATTGGCTGACTCCACCCCCTCTTGGCCAAGCCTTAGTATCAGCGGGCAGCTAGATCGACACCATCTTGGTCTCCTCCAGATTTGCTTTTGATTTAAAATTTTGCTAGGTAGGGGCAGTTCTTGTGGTTTCCACTTGACTTTTCCCAGTATAATAGCCCTCACTCCACAAGTCAGAGATCCAATGTGGAGATTCTGCCAGTGACTAAATACATCTATTCCAATTAAACATTCCAAAACTGTGGGGAAAACCACAGAATCTGTCCAGGGTCCCAATCACTAAACTTTTTCTTAGTACATTTTGTTTCAGGACTGTTCAAACTCAAAACAAGAGATTTACATATACATTTAATAAAATACATGTATATATAACATAAAAGTTATTAAATTACTTAAGTATGCAATGTATTGTACTAAAGTTTTGATTAATATTTAAGTATATTAAACATAATTCATAACTACAGTAGATTATATAAAGACAAACAATAAGATTTTAACCAGCAGACATCCAATGAATAAACTTATTTCTTATGAATATTAAAGATTCCTAAGCAGTGAGATAAAATAAGCTAGTAGCATGATCAAAATTACTTTATTTTCTCTAATTTGTATAGTTTAAGTAATAGGCAATAATACATTACTATTTTCTATTTCAGCTATGATTCACAGTGTTGAATTAAAACTTAGTTTATTGTTGGCTTTTTTTCAGGAAGGGGAATGTAGGCTGGCTCACCTTGTTTAAGGAGATACTAAAGACAGTTTTAGCAAGTTTCAAAACAAAGTGATAGTGACATAACTGGATATTAAATTTTCTGTTATGCACTACTCCTGGCAGCTCCTAATGGCTGCTTTCTTTTTGCAGCTATAGAGCTGCTTTTTCAGCAGAGGTGGGGAAAATCAGATGAAAATGAGTTAAAGCATTCACCTTTTGATTTTTAGGTGGAGAAGATGTTTTAGTGACAAATATTATTATTTTTAAAAAATAATTAAAATTATGATTAATAACATACTTTTATCTAATATTATACTGAAACATTATTAAATTTTCAGAAATTTTATACATTTTTTACGTATTCATATGAACTTTTTACTCATACAACTTTAATTATTATAAGGTTAGAAAATTCCTTTTAATTGTATAACAGTTTCAAATACTTCATTCATCTTACAATATATCAAATAAACTTAACTATATTTAATATTTTTTACTTTTTTCTACGTAAAAGACCAAATCATTTGTAACAGCTTGAAATTAAAAGCTACTTTTCAGGGTTTGACTTTGAGAAAGCATGCTTGAACATTATGTTCTTTTAAAAGTGATAAGACTTGTTTCTTTAAGGAAATGATAAGGTTAAAGTAAAAGAAGCTATTTTGATAAAAAGATTTTCTTTTTTTTTTGTACACTGATTATTCAGGAGAAAAACTCTTTGTAAACTTTTACTAAAACAGACTAATGACTTGAGAAACTTTGAAAAAGAATAAAATTTTAACTTTGTATTATTATACTGCTTGACATTAAAGCTTTTAAATCTTTATAGAAAGACCCATTAAATCTTACTTAACTTTGACCACAAAAATTCCTTTTCTGTGCATCTTCTGCACTTTCTGTATTCATTCAGGGTTTGTCCCACATTTTACACTTTTTAAATATCCAGTCATTTTATCTTAGGAGAAAATTATTTTCTTTTTCTTTAATGATAAAAACGCATTCTATACACCTTCTCTATTCAAGTTACCAAAATGATTTTGGACACTCTTTCCAAGAAAAGCTTTTACAATATACATTTACCATCAACACTAAACAAACTTGTTAATATAATGATTTAAGTTGGTTATAACTATTTTTATTATCCATATTTACTTATTAATATAAGTGCTTATTTAATTTTTTGGCCATTTGAATAGAGTTCTTTTAATAATTTTCATATATCAATTTAATATTACAATCCGGAGGTATCAAACTATACACTGACACTGAACAAAGAAATACAAAACAAGTTACAACACATCAATAAAAAAATACATCTTTGATTTTACTGCTTTTAAGAATTTTTCTGGAAACTGTGTTGCCAAGTTTTCCTTCTCTTTGAGTGGTTTAAATCTATTAGCCACTATCAGCCCACAGTCTTATCATTATATAGGCAGTATGAGGATTGCAGAGTTGCTGCCCGAATATTTTCCTTATCTTAGTTAACTCTTTGGCGGAGTAGTTATACCCCTGCAACTAATGCTAGATCTTCCCAATATTAATCTCACTAAATCTTCTGGAATAGTCCCTTTCATTCCTGAATTGGCTAGACAGACTTTATTTTGTTTCTTAAGTAGTAATTTTTCAGTAGTGGCAAAGTCTAGGCCGGCACTTTCCTAGGTGGTGGCACATAAGTTTGCCAAGGATCTGGAAGCTGTGAGGGTGAAGCTGAGTGGCTCTGTTTAGATTGGGTATAATTGAACACAGCCCTCTAGAAAGATTTTGGGGCACCAAAGGGAGTGCCCCATTGCCCATTTCCTGGCAGTAGATTCCCATCTTTATCATATTTAGTTCTACATTTATTTGTCCAATGTTCTTCCTTACTTTCTGTGGGCAGTAAGGGAGAATGCTTTCAGGGAAAGCATCTTTTTAAAAACGCTGAGGATAGCTATCTGCAAATTTCTCTTTCTCCTCATCTTCTTCCCCTTCATCTTCTGTTTGTAAAGGTTCCAGTACTGATTTAACAATAGACCAAGTAAGCCAAATAGTAATCAGGATCTGCGCCCCTTGCACATGTAATTTTAAAAATTCTCTTCCTACTTTTTCCCAATTTCCCAATTGTAAATGACCTAATGCAGGGAACCAAGTGCAGTATTTTTCAAAAACTTGTAAGAGAACTAAAAGATGAACTTCACTAGCTTTAGTACTTCCAGCTTTAAAAAGCTGCTTTAGGAGACAAACATAGGGATAGTACTTTGCTGTGCTGTCTCAGTTTCCCATAGTAAACCAGAATTATGCCCAACAGTAGTCCTTACCTTACTGAGGACTTTGGAGGCCTCTTCACCCTCTCAGGGACTTTGTGGTGTTACAACAATTTTTAAATTTCACTCAAAGTGATTCTTCTTCCAATCTGTCCCTGTTTGGGTGCCAACTGTTGTTGAGACCAGCTCAACAAAGTACAGGTTAGAAAGGAAGGAACCACAGGCCTACAAGAAAACAAAAACACAGATAGAGAAAAGATGGAACCAGGGGACTAACAGGCTCAAGAACTGAGACCCCAGATTCTGGTTTCACCACCTTATTTATTAGGAATAAAGCAAAGGGAAATATGATGCAAGGAACTTCTCTTCATCTCTTTGCAACATATTAAGTTCTTTAGTCATTGTTGTTCTGTCCACCAGGAACATGCTGCACAAAACTGGAATATTTCTAATCAGCAAAACATCAAGGATGCTTGCTTGCTTCAGGGAGACACTGTAACTTTAGGCCATTTTCCCACAATCCATTTTGAGCTAATTTTTGTATAAAGTGTGAGATAAAGGTCCTCTTTCTTTCTTTTGGCTATGGGTATCCAGTTCTCCCAGCACCATTTTTTGAATGGAGTGTTCTGTCCAGGTGGGTGGGTTTGACAGGCTTGTCAAATATCACTTGACTATAGATGTGAGGGTCTGTTTCTGAATGATCAATTCAGTTCTATTGGTCTATGTGTGTGTCTTTATGCCATTATCATGCTGTTTTTACCACTCTAGGTAGGTAATATGATTTAAAGTCCAGAAGTGAGAGTCCCCCAAATTCACTTTTCCTTTTTAAGATGTTTCTAGCTATTCAGGACCTCTTACCCTTCCAAATAAGTTTGATAATGCTTTTTTCCATTTTTTTTTAATGCTGATGGAATTTTTATCAGGATAGCAATGAATCTGTATATCAACTTTGGTAGAATTGACATCTTCATGATATTTAGTCTTCCAATCCATGAGTATAGAATGTTCTTCCAATTATTTAGATTTTTTTAAATTTCTTTTAACAATGAGTTGTATTTGTCTAAAAACAAGTGCTTTATATGATTGGTTAAGTTTATTACTAAATATTAGATTCTTTAAGCAACTATTGTAAGTGGAATTTTTTCCCCAACTTCCTCCTCAGATTGCACATTACTATTATCTTTTAAAGCCTATTTCATCTGATATAAGTATAGCTACTTCTGTTTTTTGTTGTTGTTGTTGTTACTGCATGCACAGAATATCTTTTTCCATCTTTTTATTTTCAATCTATTGGCATCCAAGGTATGCAAGGTGAGTCTTTTGCAGACAGCATATAGGTGGCTCATCTTTTCTTATCCATTCTGTGAGTCTGTGTCTTTTGATTGGAGAGTTTAATCCATTAATATTCAATGTTATTACTGTAAAGGTAGCTCTTATTTCACCCACTTTGACCTTTGGGTTTTATCTGTCATATTTTATTTTCACCACTATTTTGAGACTTTTATTTACTTTTACTGGTAAAATCTTCATTTCTAAACTCTCTTCAAAGTTTCTCTCTCCTGTCTTTTCTTTTCAGGCTGTAGCACACCGTTTAGCATTTCCTGCAAAGTTGTCTCTTGGTTACAAACTCCCTCAATTTCTTTTTCCTGTGAATATTCTAAACTTACCCTCATTTTTGAAAGACAATCTTGCTGGATATAAGATTCTTGGCTGAAAGTTTTCTCTTGCAGTATCTTAAATATATCATTCCACTGTCTTCTTGCTTCCATGACTTCTGATGAGAAATTGGCTTAATCTTATTGGGTATTCTTTGTATGTTATGCATTGTTTTTCTCTTGCTGCTCTCAGAATTCTATCTTTGTTTTTGGCATTTGACATTCTCATTAGTATGTGTCTAAGAGTTGGTCTATTTGGATTTATTTAAATGGGAGTATGCTGTGCTGCTTGGACATGGATATCTACGTCTTTCAATAGGGTTGGAAATTTTTCTACCATTTTTTTTTTCAAATATTCCTTCTGCCCCTTTTCCCTTCTCTTCTAGATCTGGGACACCCATGATATGTATTTTTGCACATCTCTTGCTGTCGTTTATTTCCCTGAGAACTTGTTCAATTTTTTCCATTCTTTTCTTCAACTTTTCTTTTGTATGTTCACTTTTGGAGGCCATTTCTTCAAGCTCACCAATCCTTTCTTTTGTCTCATCAAATCTGCTATTATATGATTACAGTCTATTTTTAATTTCATTTATTGTGACTTTCACTCCCATAATATCAACTGTTTTTCTATGTATGCTTTCAAATTCTGCTTTGTGCTCATCCAATGCCTTCTTAATATCCTTAATCTCTTTAGCCATCTCATTGAATTTTTTAAGGAGATTTGTTTGAACATCTATGATTAGTTGTTTCAACTCCTTTATGTCATCTGGAGGCTTATCTTGTTCCTTTAACTGGGCCATATCTCCCTGTTTCTTGCTGTGGATTGTAATTTTTTTGTTGGTGTCTTTGCATCTGGATTACTAAATGTATTTCTTCTGGGTGAAGTTTCTTTCTTTCGTTTAGGGCTTTCTTGCCCTTACTCCCTTGCTGGTTGTGTAGTAGGAGCCAAGAATATAGTTGGTGCTCTAAGCTGTGGAGGCTTAAGCTGCCTTCATTGCCCCAGGGACCAATGAAGCTTCTCCTAACTTTCTCCTTTGCCAGGGGTAGGGATAGAGCCACATCCTTGTGTAATAATCCAAGATGTGCAGGACTAGACCGTAGTTGACCAGACAGAATGATGAAGATTTATGCCTTTTTCTCCCTTGCCTGGAGTGAGGATGGAGCTGCAGGTGTGGGCAGCAATCTATGCTGTGTGTGTCCAAAAGGACCGCAGTGGCCCCAGTAAAATTCCAACTTTTCAGTCTGTGACACCTGAATGTACCTGCAGTTACATTCACTGTGATTTTCCATCAGCCCAGCTTCCCTTCATGCTGGGGTTGGAGTAAAAATGGTGGTTACTGGCCTCTTTCTGAATTGGACAGGTTCAAATTTTATCTGTTCTTAGGGTTATACTTTAGCCAGCTGAGTTTATTAATCAGTAGCTGAAGTTGGTGGCCAACTTTCTCTTCCTCCCCTGGGTTTGGGAAATGGAGCTTCCAATTCTAACCACAGAATAGCTTCTGAGACAGCTTGTGCTGCCACAGTAGGATGATCACCAGCATCAGTGGCATGGCCAGTATTTTCCCAGAGAGGCTGGCACAGGTCCCCCCAACTTCTTTCCTGCTAGAGGTGTGGCTGGGGTTTATGCTAGAGCTGCAATCCAAACTGGGTGGAAAGAAGCCCGTCCCTTTGAGTACTGTGATTTTTAGTCTGCCCTGCTTCACCTTGTGCCAGGAGTGGAGTTAAAATGGTGGCTACCAGCCTCTTTCTGACTTGGACAGTTTCAAATGTTAGCAGTTCTTAGGATTTAACTATAGCCCTTCAAATTTACTAACCAGTAGCAGAAGTTGGTGTCCAACTGTCTTTTCCTCTCCCAATTTTGGGAAGTGGAGGTTCGGATTCCAACCACGGAATAGCTCCTGAGGTGGCCTGTGCTGCCAGTGGAGGATGGGCATGGGTCTGCATGGTGTGGAGTACTCTGCTTATGAATCCTTTCTGCAGACGGGCAGTCTCCTTCTTCCATTCCTTCCAGGATGTTGCAGGATGTTCTTCTGGTCTCCAGGATCACCCAAACATGTACTTTAGATAGCTTTGGCTGATTTTTAGCTGCCCTGTAGCACGAGCTGACTGTAGGAGCTCCTTACTCTGCCTCCATCTTGCTGATTGTTCTTTTGCCAACCTTTTAATCAAGTAGTTTGTCTTTTTATTGTTGAGTTGAAGTATCTATTTATATACCATAAATATTAAACCCTTATCAGATATGTGGTTGCCAAATATTTTCTCCCATTGATTTGGTTGCATTTTCATACTTTTGACAATATCCTCTGAGGTGCAAAGTGTTTAGTTTTGAGGAGGTCCCTTTATTTTTTTCTTTTTTGCTGGTGCTTTGGGTGTAAGATTTAAGAAACTACTGCCTACCACAAGATCTTGAAGATATTTTCTTCTAGGAGATTCATGGTTGTAGCTTTTATATTTAGATGATAAGGACATTTTGAGTCCATATAAGGTGTGAGATAGGGTTCCTCTTTTTTTCTTTAGATATGGATATCAGTTCTTCCAGAAGAATTTGTTGAAAAAACTGCTCTGGGTCATCTGGGAGAATAGATATGAGGGTCTATTTCTGAGTTCTCTATTTGGTTCCATTGGGCAATCTATCTTCATGCCAATACCATGCTTTTCTCACCACTGTAGCTATGTAATATGCATTAAAGTCAGGAAGAGAGAGTCCTCCAAATTCATTCTTGTTTTTAAGACATTTTTGACTATCCAGGGCCCCTAACTATTCCAAATAATTTTGATAATTGGATTTTCCATTTCCACAAAAAAGGCTGTTGGGATTTTTATTGGAATTTCATTGAATCCATAAATCAGTTTAAGTAGAATTGACATCTTATTAATATTTTTTCTTCCAGTTCCTGAATAAGGGATGGCCATCCATTTACTTAAATCTTTAATTTCTTTTAGAAATGCTTTGTAGTTTTCTGAATATTGGTACTTGATGACCTTGCTATGTTTATTATGAAATATTTTATTCTTTCTGAAACTATTATAAATGGTATTTTTGTTTATTAATCTTGTATCCCACCACATTGCTGAATTTGGCTAATAGTTCTAGTAGCTTTGTTGTGGATTTTTCAGTATTTACTAGGTATACGATCATATAATCAATGAATAGTGAAAGTTTTATTTCTTCCTTTCCTATTGGAAATCTTTTATTTCTTTACCTAGCCTGTTTGCTCTAGCTAGAATGACTAGTACAATATTGAATAACAGTGATGACAGGGGGCATCCATGTCTTATCCCTGAGCTTCGTGGGAAAGCTTTCAGTCATTCACTGCTGAGTACAATGTTACCTGTAGGTTTTTCATATATGCTTCCTTCTGTTCCTATTTTTGGCATGCTTTTATCAAGAAAAGATGCTGTGTTTTTCAGACCACTTTTTTTTCATCATTTGAAACGATCGTGTAATGTTTCTTCTATTTATTAATGTGGTTTATTCCACTAATTGGTTTTCTTTTGCTGAACCACCATTGCATATCTGGGATAAAACCCATTTGATCATGGTATCTAATTCTGTTAATGTGCTTTCCAGTTCAGTTTGCAAGTATTTTGTTGAGGATTTTTGCATCTATATTCATAAGAGATATTGGTTTATAATTTTATTTTTTCATAGTGTTTTTACCTGGTTTTGGTATTAGGGTGATGTTGGCTTCATAGAATCAGTTTGGTAGCATTCTTTCCTGTTCAATTTTTTGGAAGAGTTAAAGCATGATTGGATTTAGATCATCTCTGAATGATTGGTGGAACTTATCTGTGAAACCATCTGGTTCTGAGCTTTTTATCTTTGGGACATTTCTGAAGCCTGCTTAAATCTTTTTACTGGTGATTGCTTTGTTGAGGTCTTTTATTTTTTCGAGGGTCAGGCTAGGTTGTTCCTGTGTTTCTATGAATTTGTCCATCAATTCTACATTGTCTAGTATTATGACATACATTTGTTCACAATATCCTCTTATATTCTCTCTTATTTCTGTGATGTCGGTGGTAATGTAGCCCCTTTCACCTCTGATTTCATTTATTTGCATCTACTCACTTTCTTTAATGTCAGTCTAGCCAAGGGTTTGTCAATTTTGTTGATCATCTCAAAGAGCCAACTTTTGGTTTAGTTGATTCTATTGTTTTCAGTAGAAATTTACTATTTCTTTCCTTCAGGTTTGTATGTGATTCATTTGGTGTTCTTTTTCTATGTGCTTCAGGTGTGCACTTAGATCTTCAGGTTTAGCTCTTTCTTCTTCTTCTTTTTTTTTTTTTAATATAAGCATTGAGGTGATAAATTTCCCTCTCATCACTGAATTTGCTGTGCCCCATACGTTTTGTTATGTGGTATTCTTATTTTCATATTTTCATTCATCTCAAGATATTTACTGAATTCTCCTTAATTTCTTCTTTAACACACTTATTATTTAAGAGTGGTTTGTTTAATCTCCTTGTATTTATGAATTTACATTTTCCATCCATTATTTATTTCCAGCTTCATTCCATTATGATCAGAGTAAGTGTTTCATGTAATTTCAATCTTCTTAAATTTATTGAGACGTGTCTTGTTACCCAACATATGGTCTATCTTGGAGAAGGATCCATGAGCATTTGAAAGAAATGTGTATCCTTCTGTTTTGGGGTACAATGCTCTATAGACATCTGTTGGGTCTAGTTCATTTATTATACTATCCAAGTTCTCTTGAATAATATGATAAATTTTCTGTCCAGATGTTCTATCCAATAATGAGAACAGTGCATTTAAGTTCCCAAATATTATTGTAGAGACATCTATTTATCTCTTCAGTATTGCCAGGGTGTGCCTCTTGTATCTTGGGGAACTCAGATTATGTGCACAAATATTTAGTATAGTTAATCACCTCTTTTAATATATAATGACCTACTTCTTCCCTTATAGAATTTTTGCATTTAAAATCTATTTCATCCAATATTAGTATCACTACTTCAGATTTTTTTGGTGATTATTTACATGGAATATATTTTTCCAACCTCACACTTTTAACCAGGTAGTGTCCTTTCATCTGAGTTGAGTCTCTTGTAGACAACAAATAGATGGCTCATTTTTTAAAATCAATTCTATCAGTCTATGTCTTTTGATTGTGTAGTTCAAGCCATTTAATTTATTACTGTAAAGGTATTACATACTTCCTCCATTTAGTCCTTTGGCTTTCTGTTGTCATATCGTATTTTTGCATGTCTTTATAGCCTTTAATTTGTCCTTCTGAATAATCTTCATTTCTACACTTTTCCAAGTCTCTTGCCCTTTCTTTTCCTTTCATGCTGCAGCACTCCCTTTAGTATGTTTTGTAATTATGGTCTTTTCATAACATATTCTATCAGTCTTTGTCTGTGAAGGCTGAACTCACTATCATTTTTGAAAGATGGTTTTTCCAGATACAGAAAACTTGACTGGCAGTTTTTCATTTTCAGTACCTTAAATAAACTAGACCATGGTTTCTTCTCACCTCCATGGTTTCTGATGAAAGGTCAGCACTTAATCTTATCAAGTTTCCCTTTTTTGTGATGCTCTGCTTTTCTCTTGATGCTATCAGAATCCTCACTTTATCTCTGACATGTATCATTCTGAATAGTAGGTATCTCCTGGTCTATCTGGATTTACCCAGTTTACAGTGCAATGTCCTTCAATACTTATGTTTATGACTTTCATAAGTTTTGGGAAGTTTTCATTTTTTTCCTCATATATTCTTTTTGCCCCTTTTTCATTCTTTCCATTTTTCTTTCTGGGATACTGATAATGCATATGTTTGTGCATTTCATATTGTCATTCATTTCCCTGAGACTCTGTTTTATTTTTTCCTTTCACTTTCTTTCTTCCTATCTTTTCCAATTCAGATGTTCGGTTTTCAAAATCACTAATTCTGTCTTTGAGCAATTCAAATCTGCCGTTATGCCCCTCTAATGTATTTTTTTGAGGTAGCAAGGGCTGGGAATTGCCTGGGACCTCGCATATGGGAAGCTAGTGATCAACCACTGAGCCACAAAGGCTTCCCTTGGGATTTTTCATTTGTTTTTTGCTTTTTTTTTTCTTTTTTCTCATGAGTCACCAGGAACCAAACCAGGGACCTTCCATGTGGGAGGTGGGTGTTTAATCATTTGAGCCACATCTACTAATTCTAATGTATTTTTTAAATCTCATCCATCATGTTTTTCATTCCCATAATGTATTTTACTTTTCTTTGCAGGCTTTCAAATTTTTCTTTATGCTCACTCAGTGTCTTTTCAATATCCTTTATCTCTTTATTCATATTTTCTTTCAATTCTTTGAATTGATTTAAGAGAGTTTTGTGATTATCACTGATTAATTGTCTTAAATCCTGTATCTCTTCAGGATATTTGGTTTGTAGCATTGGCTGGGTCATCTCTTCCTGTTTCCTAGTATGGCCTGTAATTTTTTACTGATGTCTAGGCATCTGAATGTGTTGGCGAATTTACTCTGATGGCCAACTTCTCTCTCTTGCTTATGGTATTTTTTCACAGCTCTTTGATATTTGGTTCAACTTACTCTAAGTCTTCAAAATTGCCCAGCTTAAGTTATCAAAATCAGGCTGGGGTCTCATTAATGGGACACAGATTTTCTCCAAGGAGTAGGGTTCAGAGAGAACCAAAAGTAGTTTTTATCCATGCAATTTCCATACTGGTCAGAAGATGGTGCTTGTCAGCAAACTTTTCCAAGGAGTTTTTTCACTCTGCTTTCCTGTGTTTTTGTCTGACCAGAGCCAAGATTCAAAGTGAGTTCTCCTGGTGGAATTCACTGATGAAACACCCCTGGACTTCCCCTCCCTTTTTCCTTGTAGCAGTTGACAGTGAGGAAGATGTCTGTTCCCCTCTCCATCAGCTGCAGTGAGTCACCAGTTTTACAGTAACTTAATATCTTGGGGGTACTAGAGGGGAGCAATGTTTGGTAACTCACATTTGTTGTTTTGGGTTGTCTCTCTGTCTCTTACCCTCCTGGGAGTTGTGTAACACTGCCCTGGTCTACTGACCACCAGAGCAGATCCTCAGACAGCTTTTGACTTTTTCAACTTTGCTTTTGTGAGACAGTTGAGTCCTGCCTGCCTACTAGGAAGCCATCTTATCAAAATCATTACTTTTATATTTTCTCCAAATTTCTGCAAATTATGTTTATTACATTTATTCAGCAATCACTCAATCATGAAGTATTATCTAGCTAGGTATTCTCTGAGTTTATTTTTTTTTCTTTCACCATATTATCACATATTTTATTACCAATTAGAGTGTGTTTTTCCATTCTGCTGTGCACACTCTTTGTTTTCGAGTTTCATTTAACCCTGCAGAGCCTCCACTCTATATTTCATGATACCCCAAATTTGGCTTCTGAATTCAAGACTGAGCTTTGAAGAACAAGTACATTTTCTCCACCACTTCATTTCAAGAACCAAGCTTGTTATACTCTGCTATTACAGAGCACATTGTTCCTTTGTAAAGATTGAGGGAATGAATGCATATACAGTTAATTGTTCAGTTTAAACAAATATATTTCCAAAAGTATTGAAGAAGTTTAAAGATTTATAATTGTGTTGTCACAATGTCACATAGATCAAGTGTTAGCTATACAATTCCAATATTCAAATGATAATGATTGCATTTGGCTACATTGAAATTGTAATTTATTTTCTATTTCCTTATTGTAGAAAGATACACTTCTTTCCCAGCACTGCTTGCAGTATGATTACACAATGATATTACATTTGTTTCTTTTGTCATAGCTGATGGGCTCAGATCATTTTCATTCTTTCCTGCATTCCATTCCACGGTATGCAATCAGGTGTGTCTTAAAATTCTAAACTCTGAGAGCACATTTGAAACTGAATATTTTAATGATACTTCAAGGGAGAAACAAATATAATTTACAATATTTCAAAGAATGGCTAATTATCAAGAAGATGTGAGAAAATCAAATAGCATACTGTATTTCCTTAATTCATGAATACAGTTTTATTGCCATGATTTCCAGCAATATTGGTAATTGCTCAAACCTTATAAAATATTTGAAATATGTTGATACATATTTACACACTGTTCATAATGATATGATGGGGTTTGCCTCTTTCCTTATGTTAAAATAATAATACCCATGAAATAATGTATTTATAGAGAGAAATTTTCTATACATTTTCAGGTATTATGCAACCTAATTATGGTCAGTGCTCATCAGAGGGAAGCAGTCTTCATCCTGTGGGGCAAAGAGGACTTATACCCTGAAGCTTAACTTAGAATTTTTCTCTTCCCAAGTGAGTCCTGGGAAGTCTCTGATTTTGATCTCAACTCTATTGTAGGTCGGTAAACCATTATCCAACTGGACACACCTTGGGGTGGTGTTCAGCATGGTCCTGGACTGAAGGACATTGGGACTGGCTTAGAGCCATTGTGGGTAGGCCTGTCACATCATTGTCTCATTTATAAATTTGAAAGATGTATAAAGAAAACTTGTACTCATTATATAATGTATCCATCTCCTTTCTGGTCCACTGTGGACATGCCTGAGCCAGTGGAGCTCTTTCTTTTGGGAATTCCTGGATGACAACACATGTGATGTCTCTAAGGACAGACACAATTCCTGATTTCTGAGTGATATCACTGTTTCTACCTCCTACACCATGTATCTCTTGAACTGCAATGACCACCAACTTTCAAGTTTAAGGCAGGAGTTACATTAATGGTGAGGCTAGGGTCTCAGTTTTTAGGTCCCCATAATGTGCCTTGATGTTACTAATAGCACTAATTACACAGCATTCCATGGCCAAGGAAATATTTTCAAGGCCACCTACTGAACTGAGAACTCATCCAGTGAACTAATTCTCTATCCTACATCATCTCATATACACTGTTTGGTGACTGTTCTTTCCTAAGACTATACTTGATGCTCTTTTTCTATCAACCCTCATTTTCTGTGATTTTTGAAGCCATTGAAGTAACAATGTTCATATAACACTTTATTCCAATTACTGCCCATCTTCCTCCAAGGTTGCTATGCTTTCCTGCTCCATGCTTAAGAAGGAAGTAGTAGAGTTCATTTACTCATTGCCCCTCAATGCAACCTCAAGGCAATTATCCTACTCTTCATCTAGACTTATTATAAGTGCAGGGAACTGGAATTTGTTGCCTCATAAGGTGGAGGGAACAAACTGAGATACTTGGATCCTGCTCTTAGAGGGCTCAGGCTTTCCAATTCCCCTTCCTTCCCACTAAGGTCACAGGGCTCTACATGAAGGTGGGTGGGGACTATTTTCTTGGCATTCTCAGAAATGTGACTTAAGTTGAGGGAAATAATTTCAGAGATGGTAACTGGAAGTTTTATTAGCAATTTCAGGCAAATGCAGGAAAAGGGATCAAAAGTCCAATTTACCCAGAGCCTGAATCTGCCAACTCAGAACCTGATTCACCTCAATCAGAACCCAGCTCACCTTAATCAGAGATATGGTCACTTCTCCCATAATTGAGCTTGCCTCACTCAGAGCCCAAATCACCTCACTCACTGCCAGGTTTACCACAACAGAGCCCAGTTCTACCCATAGAGAACTGGGATCATTTCACTCAAAGCTGGGCCTGCCTCATCTAGAGCCCAGTTCACCTCACCCACAGCCCAATCATGTCAGTAATTGATGGACAATGCCTTACCCTTTACCTTACTTACATCACACATGAACCAGCTCACCTCTCTTCCAGGCTCCTTTTACTAGAGCCCAGCTAACCTCACCCAGAATCTGGATCATTTTACTGAAAGCTGGGCTATCCTCATCTAGAGTCTAAATCATCTCACCCAGATCTTCGATCACCTCAAACAAAGCCAGGCTCACCTTGCCCAGGATGTGTTTCCTCAACAGAGCCTGTTTACCACACACAGACTCAGACTCAAACCACTCAGGGTCTGGCTCACCACACCCAGAGCCTGGCTCACCTCATTCAATTTTTGGATCATTTTACCCATCAGCTGGCTTTCCTCAAATCAGAGCCCAAATCACCTTACTCAAAGTAAAGCTTGCCTCTCCTCAGCACTGCTCAACTCATACAGAGCCTTTATCAGCTCACCCACATCCCAGATCACCTCACTTACAGGTGAATTTGTCTCACCCAAAGTGCAATTCAACTCACTCAGAGCCCAGATAATCTCAGCTAAAACTACATTCACCTCTCCCATAGCTTGATTCATAACATTCAAAGCCATACTCCCCTTACAGACTCATTCACCTCACAAACTCACTTGCCTTGCTGAAATTACACAGAGCCCTAGATCATCTCACTCAGAGCCCAGCTCTCCTCACCCAGCATCTGGTTCACCTCACTAAGAACCCATCACTTCAACCACAGCCATTATTAGCTTACCCAGACCCCAGAATACTCTTCTCAAAGCTGGATTCATTTTACCCAGAGTTCAGCCACCTCAATAAGACCCACTCACTTCACTTAGAGCTTAGCTAACATCACCCAGAGAGCATCTCACTTCACCTAAAGCTAAGATCACTTCCCCAAGATCCCAGCTCCCATCACCCAGAGCCTTCTTCACCTTACTCAGAGCTGGATATGCTTCACAAGGACCCCAGCTTACTTCACTCAGACACTGGATCACCTCATCCACAACCCAGATCACCTCACTCAAAACAGTACTCATCTCACACAGAGGACATCTCATAAAATGTAGAGCCAAATCTGACACACATAAAACCTAGATCACTCACACAGAGCATGTTTCAAGGCAAAGTCTCCTCTACCTGAGCCTGTATCACCTGAGTCAGAACACAACTTACATCAATCAGAACCTGACTCACCTCATGTATAGCCTGAATTACCTCATGCAGAAATGGCTCACCTCAGACAGAGCCCACCTCCAATCACCTCATGCCTGGATAACCTCCCCATGAGCCCAGCTCCCTTTGTCCAGAGCCCAGATTATATGACTCAAAGCCAGAATTGCCTCAGCTAGTACTAGGCTCACTGCACTCAGACCCTGTGTCACCTGACTCACAGTCCAGATCACATCACAAAAAAACATAGTCACCTCAATAAAGCATACATCATGTCATTCAGGTCCTATCTTGCCTATCAGCACCTAGTTCACTCAGCCACAGCCCAGAGCACACCACTAAAAGTTGGGCTTTCCTTAACCAGGGTTTGAATAACCACATTAAGTGTTTAGTGCATATCACTCAGAGTAGACCTAAACTAAAGCTAAACTGAGACAAAGTTTCCTGTCCCATTGACTTCTGGGAAATTTCTGATTTGTGACCTCAACACCCTGGGAAACCACTGGGCAAGTGGCTAACTGGGCAACCCTTAGTGTGCTCAGACATATGGTACTGGACTGAAGGGCCATGAGGCTGGCACAGGAACAACATGACTAAGCCTGTCCCATCCTTGTCTCATTTATCAATGTGAATAAGGAGAAGGAAAATTTATGTACTCATTATATACTGATGTACCAACTCCATCCCAGAGATGCCATACCCGTATGGAGCTTCCTTTACCAGGACATCATTGCTGACAACCCATTTCCTGTCTCCAAGAACAGACTCATGTTTCTTGAAATCTGGGTGACATCACTGCTTTTACCTCACTATCCCAGGTATATCTTAGATCTGTAATTATCTTTAACTTCCCAGAATATTTCAATTATTAAATGAACATTAGGATCACAGTCTAACCTTTTAGGTGTCCATCACAGGTATTGATGGTACTGAGAAAACTGGAAAGAAAATTATTCTGAGGGGAAGCACTATTCTCTTGGCAATATTCTGAGCCAGCACACCTTACAGGGGAAGTATTTCCAGTCCTGAATCATGTCACTCACATGGCTCAGTGTTTCATTTTCCACACACCAATACCCCAAGCTCCTCAACCATCAAAAGTTTATTTGCATTTTCTGGAAGCCATTCCAATGATTTTCAATCTTCAAATATCTTTCACCACTATGCTCACTTTCTTTTCTAACTCCACAAAATAATGGTCTCCTTTCCCATTCCCCAAAAGCAATTGGAAGATTTCATTTCCTCATTGATTCTTGATGCTGAACAAAAATGATTATTCAACAACCTCATAGAACCTAGTGTCAGTTTCTGGACTCTCCAATGCAGTATGATTTCTCAGGTTTTACTTTTACCTCACCACTTCTCTCTCAGTTTTCTTTGATGATAAGATGATTCATAAATTGGCTTCTATTTTTCTCCAGACAAAAATCTTTCCTCAGGATGCACAAGTGAGCTGGACTGCAGGGGTGTTCATGATCAGCAGGGGCAAAAAGAGGCCAACACCAGGGGCAGTTAGGGCCTAAGAAAGGATGGGGAGGAGTTTCCTGGCCTTGCCCAAGGTTCCTTCTTACTGCTTCATGACATGTAACCCCCAGAGAAGAGCCATTGCATCTTTTAAAAGCAGTGCTATGATGTTTCAAGAAAAGAAAAGCATTTTAAAATGTACTTTCTTCTGGAAATTGTCTGAAAGTATAAATAAAAATTACTTACATGGTGAAGTTAATTCTTTGAAGTTAAATCAATGTTCTGGGAATGCCCATGATAAATAGACCACTCCCACCATCAGATAGAGCTTGAGTCCTAAAATGGAAGGAGGAGGAAGAGGGAAACCCTTGAAGGACCTCACAGGCCAAATCCAGGGGCTTCAGTTTATCTTTGTACTTTGTGGCAAAATGACCAGTTCCCTGAGCTTATTTTAAAATCCTTATAAATTATGATGATATTACATGGGATATTATAGTTATGTCACACACACCACACATAGGTTTACAATGTATATATTAGGAAAGGTATGATAGATAAAAATAGCAGGCTCACATTGCTTAATTTTCACTTTCCAATGTGAAATCATTTGCATTTAATTGTTTTTCTTTTATTTCAATTTTTCACGGATGTATTTATCAATCTTTTATCTGTGTGTTCTTTTACCTTGAAGTTGTCAAGTATTTTCATATAAATAAAATGTCATATATGTTCCCCTGAATAAGGTGCTGTCACTAAGAAGTAATTCACACAACTAAACCTATCTGCACAACCACAGGTTTCTGCAGGCTGCACTTATGTGACCATCTCTCAGGGAGTCCAGTGTCTTTCGGATGTGTTCTTGGACCTCAGAGCCCAGGGCAATCTGGGAAATGAAGGACATGTGCATCTGCCTCCACCCCACCCTGTGCTTTTGATTGGGAAATAGAGCCAGGCACATTTACAGCCTAGCCGCTGAGACCTGAAGACACAGGTGTGCATACTGCTGTACTAGGTAAGACCAGGGGCCCAGAGTGGGAGAGGAGACACTTATATCCCCATGCTGGGAAGCCCACGCTGGGTGGCTAAGGTCACTCATGCCCACAGAGCACAGGGGCCAGAAACTGCAGGGGAATGGTGAGGAGATTCCTGCTCAAGCCTCTCCATTTCCCTCCTTCCAAGTAGATATATTGTCCCAGAACCCTGTCCTCTTCCTACTGTTCTGATTCCCTAATTTTAATTAGAGCAACAACAAAGAGAGCTAAGGTTTTTATCATGTTCCTTTGACTTTCTCAATTCCTCCAGTTGGGGGCAGGTGTGACCTGGAATTGTACAGAATGACAGGTGCCCTGTCAGCCAGGGTCTCCTTTTTACACCAGGTTATTTCACCACCTCCTGCTGTTCCAACTCCTTTTCCCAGTTCCATGTGACAGGTGTGAAGATATAAGAGAGGGCAACAAATAATGTCCTGTAGAAATTATTTACTTGTCTCTATTTCCACTGAATTTCTGATTATATGATCCATTCATCTCCAATTTATTCATCAATATATTCACTCATGCATGCATTTATTCACTTTCTTCTATATGCCATGAACATTTCCTCATGATTAGAGAAAAATAAATCTTGTGCACAGGAAGATCTTTGAACATGGGGAAGACAGAATATGAAGACATGAAATTTGTGAGTTTTGCCACAAAACCTTGCTCTCATACCTGTGGTAAGTGAACAGAAATGCTCCATGAAAAGCAAGCAGGACTGCCCAGGGAGAGGGATGCTGTCAGCCTTCATGTGTTTACACAGAAATGTGCCTTCCACATGCAAACCACACCCTCATCTCTTGGGAAACAACAGAGCCTGTCTGTTACTCAGTGAGGTTCCAAATCTTTTTGGACAGATTTCATTGCCGTTCATGGGATTTACTCAAAAGAACATGAAATCCTTTTGTCCCTTCCTCCTCTTGGTGGCAGTTCTCAGCTGTGAGTATTGCCCAGGTTAAAGGAATATTGGCATGGGGATGGGGTCTATGAAATCAGCGGCTCATCAGCATTTCCTGTTTCCAGATGTCCTGTCCCAGGTGCACCTGAAGGAAGCAGGGCCAGGGCAGCTGAAGTCCTCACACATTCTATCCCTCTCTTGACCAGTCTCTGTGTCCTCCATCACAATCAGCATTTCCTGCTGGAATTGGATTCTCCAGGCCCAGGAAGGAGATGCAGGGGTTGAGTTGCATTGAAGCTGGTGCTGGCACAATATATAACCCATCCCACTATGACTGAATTGCTAACATCAGAGACACATTCAAGAAGCAGACCTCTCTGAAGTTGAGCTCTGAGACTGATGGGGACATGGCCTTACATGCATTACTGTGGAAGAAATACTGTGAGGGGAAGCCACTGTGACCCCAGACACAAAGCTCCATTTTGGGGCAAGCAGGAAAGGGCTAGACTTCAAGATGTTTTCAGGATGCACTGAGCCCAGTCGACCACCCCCATGAGTTTTGGATAAAGGGCTAGGGAAGTTTGGGGACAGTGTTCCTGCCAACATCTGATATTTTCCTTCCTTGATGAGCAGGCAACATCCACCTAAGATCTTTCAAAACCTTCCAAATTTGTATGGCTAACCTTATCTGAATTTCAATCACAATGCAGAATTTCTCAAATCAGATATTATTTTTTTTTTAAATTTTTACCGGGAGGTCCCGGGGATCAAACCCAGGTACCTCTATATGGGAGATGGATGCCCAACCATTTGAGCCACATCCACCCCCCCAAATATTAATTGTTTTACTTTATTTTTATTTTCTTAATTTTCCACTTCCTGATGGGTACAGGAAAAGCAAGTGGTGTTGTTTGATATTAAATATTAGGTTTGCTGTAGGTTTTTTGTAGATGGTCTTTGTCAATTTTATTTTATTTTATTTTTTCAGATTACAAATTGCAGTATCTTTATTTTTTAATTTTTTAAAATTTAATATATATATTATTTATTTTTAAAATATAGAGTACATAAAATGCTACATAAAAAAATATAAGGTCTTTCCAAGTGCTCCACTACTCACACCTCCCACTTCCCCCACATTAACAACTTCTTTTATTAGCGTAGTTCATTCATTGCAATTGATGAACACATTTTGGAGCATTGCCACTAAGCATGGATTATAGTTTACATTGTAGTTTACACTCTCTCCCACACAATTCTGTAGATTATGGCAAGATACATAATGGCCTGTATCTGTCATTGCAATGTCATTCAGGAAAATGCCCAAGTCCCAAAAATATACCTGTATTACATCTGTTTTTCCCTCTCCCTACCCTCAAAGAACCTCCAGTGACCACAGTCTCCAGATCAATGGTATAATTCTTCCATTGCTAGAATCACAATAAGTCTATAGTAGAATACCAGTAGGCCCACTCTAGACCATAATTTATTCCCCAATCCTGAGGATTCTGGGATGGTGATGCCACTCCACCTCTAAATGAGAGGGGGCTTTGGTCCCATATGGTTGATGGATGCAACTCCCTTGCTTGCAATTTTAGGCTCTCTAGGTTCCTTAGTGTGTTAGTTGTTCATCCTCACTTCTTTGTTAGTTGTCCTGGGTGAGTCCAATGAACTGGAGAGTAGATGTTGCAACTTTGCTGAGGCTCAGGGCCCAGCTGGCATATGGACAGCGCAGAGATTCAAGTCTCTTGGACATACACATACCCACCCCAGTACCAAATATAGGTTCAAATAAAAGGGACAGAAGAGACGTGTGTTGAGTTTTCTGACTTTTTATTAGCAGCCAGTCCAATAACTGTGAAATGATATTTCATTGTAGTTTTGTTTTTCATTTCCCTATTCGCTATTGATGTTGAACATTTTTTCAAGTGTTTCTTTGCCATTTGTATTTCTTCTTTGGACAACTGTCTTTTCACATCTTTTGCCCTTTTATGAATTAGGTAGTTTGTCTTTATATTGTTGAGTTTGTATGATTGATTTGTATATCATGGATATTAGCCTCTTATCTGATATGTCATTGGAAAATATTTTCTCCCATTGAGTTTGCTTCCTTTTCACCTTTTGACAAAGTCCTTTGAGGTGCAAAAGTATTTAATTTTGAGAAGGTCCCATTTGTCTATTTTTTTCTTTTGTTGCTCAACTTTGGGTGTAAGGTTTAAGAAATGAAGGTATAAAACAAAATCTTGAAGACATTTCCCTACGTTTTCTTCTAGGAGTTTTATAGTTGTTGATTTTATATTTAAGTCCTTGATCTTTTTTGAATTAATTTTTATATATGTTGTTAGATAAGGGTCCCTTTTCTTTCTTTTGAATATGGATATCCAGTTCTCCCAGGATGTTTTGTTGAATAAACTGTTGTGGCCCAGCTGGGAGGGCTTGACAGCCTTGACAAAATTCACTTCATTGTAGATGTGAGGATCTATTTCTGAGTTCTCAATTTGATTTTCTTGGTCAATATGCCTGATTTCATGAAAGCACCATTCTGCTTTTACCACTGTAACTCATTTATGTGCTTTGAAGTCCGGAAGTGAGAGTTCTCAAACTTTGTTCTTTGTTAAAGAAATTTTAGCCTTTCAAGCCCCATAGTCTTCCAAATAAATGTGATTATTAGTTTTTCCATTTCTTCAAAAAAGGCCTTTGGAATTTTTATTGGGATTGCACTGAATCTATAAGTCAGTTTGGGCAGAATTGACATCTTAAAAATATTCAGTCTTATAGTCCATAACCACGGAATGTCCTTCAATTTATTTAAATCTTCTTCAGTTTATTTCAGCAATATTTTTTAGTTTTCTGAATACAGGTCTTTGTGTCCTTAGTGAAGTTTATTCCTAAATATATGATTGTTTTATTTCCTAATATAAGTGGAATTTTTTTCTGATTTCCTCCTCAAATTGCACATCAGTAGTATATAGAAATGATATTGATTTTTGCATATTAATCTTGTACTCCAGCACATTGCTGAACTGGCCTATTAATTCTAGTAGATTTTTTGTGGAATTTTAAGGAGATTCTAGATATAGGATCATGTCATCACAAATAGTGAATGTTTTGCTTCTTCCTTTCTTATTTGTGTGTATTTTATTTCTTTATCTGGCCTAATTTCTCTAACAAAACCTCTAGCACAATATTGAATAGAAACATTAACAGTGGGCATCCTTGTCTGGATCCTGATCTGAGCAGAAAAGCTTTCAGTCTTTCAACATTGAGTACAATGTTAGCTGTAGGTTTTTCATATATGCTCTGTAGTATATTGAGAGTTTCCTTCTATTCCTATCTTTTGAAGTATTTTTATCAAGAAAGGGTGCTGAATTTTGTCAAATGCCATTTCTGCACCAATCGAGAGGATCATATGTTTTTGCTTTTTTCAATTTATCAATGTGGTTTATTTCACTAATTGTTTTTCTTGTGTTGAACCACTTGTGCATTCCTGGGATAAAACCCACATAATCTTGTTGTATAATTATTTTAATGCGTTTTTGGATTCTGTTTGCAAGTATTCTGTTGAGGATTTCTACATCTATATGTTTTAGAGATATTGGTCTGTAATTTTCTTTTTTGTAGTATCTTTATCTTGTTTTGGTATTATGGTGATGTTGAATTCATAGAGGGAGTTGGATAGCATTCTTTCATGTTCAAGATTTTTGAAGACCTTGAGCAAGATTGGTATTAGTTCATCTTTGAATTACTGGTAAAATTGAACTTTGAAGGCACCTGGTCCCAGGCTTTTCATCTTGGAAGGTTTTTGATGACTGTTTCAATATCTCCACTTGTGATTTGTTGGTTGAAGTCTTCTATTTCTTCTAAGGTCAATGTAGGTCCTATGTTCTTAACCTTTTATGTTCCACTGACCCCTTTGCCAGTCAGGTGAAAACCA
>JAQZBX010039319.1:0-23080 GCA_029593785.1 Cabassous unicinctus
AAAAAAAAAAAAAAAAAAAACAGAAAGTGCAGCTATCTCATAGCAGCCAACTGCCTAACTTGGATGAACAAAGGTTCACAACTGACCAAATTGTCTCCTTACAATATGCCAGGATATGGAACTAAGAAAATAATATAGACAAGGAAAACCTAGCAATTTATGTTAGAAACCAACTTCAGAAAATATGACTCATAAACATTTGTCCTTACAAAACAGCCAAAGATATGGCAACTGTTAACAGTGAGTGGTTCTTAATTTTGAAAAAGAAATAACCACTGATTCCCTATAATTTTCAAGACATCCTAATGTTCTTCAACTCAGTCAATAGAAGCATATTTTAAAATCTCTGACCAATAATTATTTCACATGACAGTCATTTTAATGGAATTAGAAACCTAAGAACTTGAACAAGTTTGTAAAATAAAATTTTACTGAAGTATATCATTCACACATGCACAAATATAAACAATAAGTGTATAGTGGAAGTTGTGAACTTACAAAACAAACATGCATATGATTATACAGGGCTTCCATATATCACCCCACCACTAACACATTGCATTGTTGTGAAACATTTGTTACAAACTATGCAAAAGCATCATCAAAATACATTACTATTATAGTCCATATCTTAGATTTTGTGTATTTTCTCCCAACCCACCCTATTATTAGTATTATTACTTCTAAAACTCAGAACCTCAGTAATAAAAACATATTTAAAAAATTAATCAGTTGGGGGAAAATGCATCAAATGTAAGATATGGACTATAGTTAGAATTTTGATACTAACACAGGATTGCCAATATTATACAGACCCATGTTTTGTACAACCATTCAAATTCTACACTCGCTGGTTCTCATTTTCATCACAGAGTTGTGCTGTCTTCGCTACAGTCAATTTTGGAACATTTTCATTACTCCAAAAGGAAAAATCCAATACCCTATTATAACCCTTATTGCTGTTTATTATTATTGTTGTATCTTTGCCATTTGCTGGAAAAATATTACACTATTACTGTTAACTATATCCATAAGTTATATTTGTTGCACTTTTCCTGTGTATCACTATATTCTTAACACTTTGTAAATGGAAAACATTCATATTTATACCATTAAACCCAATCTTCATGCACCACCAAAATCACTGTGTTATGCATTCCCTAGATTATTCTCTAACTTCCTTTCAATTGATATTTGTGTCCACAGACTACCCCTTTCAGCCACAATCTGGTTATAAATCATCAGTGTTAGATATATCCACCATAATGTGTTACTATAAACTCTATTCATTCCCACACTTTTATAATAAGCCTTATTAAAAATTCTACATGCTTTAAACCTCAGTTCCCATTCTCAACCCACATTCTATCTCATGGTAACATATACTCTAGAATTTACCTCTGTGGGTTTACTCTTTGTATTTAATTCATATTGGTGAGACCATATAATATTTGTCCTTTAATGTCTGACATATTGCATTCAAAATAATATCCTCAAGGTTCTTCCATGTTGTCATATGCACCCCTATTTCATTTCTTCTTAAAACTGAATGGTATTCTCTTGTACATATATACCACATTTTGCTTATCTATTCATTGGTTGATGTGCACTCGGGCTGCTTCCATATTTTAACAATTGCAAATAACTCTGCTATTAACATTGATTTTCAAGTTACAGTTCCCAGCCTTGTTTCAGTTCTTCTGAATATATTCCTAGTAATGGGACTGAAGGATCATGGGGCAGGTATATATGAAGCTTCTTTAGATATTGTAAAAATGTCTTCCACCGGGGCTATACAAACATAAAATTTTCATAAACAGTGAACGAGTGTTCCTATTTCTTCACATCCCCTCCAGCACTTGGAGTTTTCTGTTTTCTTTTTTAATAATTGCCATTCTGTACGTTGTAAAATCGTGTCTCATGGGAGTTTTGAATTGCATTTCCCTAATATATAGTTATGTTAAGCATTTTATTTCATGTGTTTTTTGGCCATTTATATTTCTTCCTTGGAAAAAGTCTATTCAAGAATTTTGCCCATTATTTAACTGGGTTGCTTTTCTTTTCATCATTGAGTTGTATGATCTCTTTACATAACATGGATGTAAAACCCTTATCAGATTTGTGGATCCCATATATTTTCTACAATTGATATGCTGCCTACTTACTTCTTGAAAAAAATATTTTGAAAAAAAAACTGTTTAATTTTGAGGATGTCACATTTATTTATTTTTTGTTTTGTTGCTCATGCCTTCCATGTAAGGTTTAAGAAACTCTTGCCTACCATATGATCTTGAGGATTTTTGCTACATTTTCTTCTTGGAGTTTTAAGTTTGTATCTTTTAAATTTAAGTCCTTGATCCATTTTCATTTCATTTTTGTATAAAGAGTGATATAGGAAGGAAAGCGGATGTGTCTTAAATGGTTGAGCTCCTGCCTACTATGTGGGAGGTCCCAAGTTCAGTTCCTGGTGCCTCCTGGAGACGACAAGCAAGACCGCGAGCTGGTGCAATGGGCTGGCTTGATGAGCTGATGCAACAAGATGATGGAAAAAGATGCTGCAACAAAGGAGATAATGTTTTTAATTTAGTGAACACAAGACTTCTATGCCCTTGGCTAAGTTTATTCATAAATATTTGATTCTTTTAGTAACTATATAATTGGATTTTTTCTGACTCCCTTCTCAGATTGCTAATCAGTAGTGTATAGAAATGCTACTGATTTTTGTGTATTAATCTTGCATCCTGCCATTTGCTGAATTCCTCTATTAAATCTAGTAGCTTGGTTGTGGATTTTTCATGATTTTCTAGATATAGGATCATATAATCAGCAAATAACAAAAATTTTACACATTCCTTTCCTATTTGGGTGACTTTAATTTCTTTTTCTTTTGTTATTTCTTTAGCTAAAACTTCTAGCACAATATTGAATAACATTGGTGTCAGTACAAATTCTTGCTTTGAACCTGGTCTCAATGGGAAATCTTTCAGTTTTTTCTCTTCAGTACAATGGGTTTTCTTATACGCACTTTACCATATTAAGAATACCTTCTATTCCTTTCTTTAGGATTGTTTTTATCAAGAAAGAATGCTGTATTTTGTCAAGTGCCTTTCATGCATCATTTGAGAGGTTCATGTGATTTTTCTTCTTTAATCTATTCATGTTCTTTTTTCACACCAGTGTATTTTCTTTAGTTGAACCATCCTTGCATACCTGGGGAAAAAAACACTTAATCATAGTGCACAATCCTTTTAGAATGCCTTTGGGTTTCATTTGCAAGTATTTTCTTGAGGAGTTTTGCATCTATAGTCATAAGAGAAATTGGTCTGTAATTTTATTTTTTCATAGTATCTATCTGGTTTTGGTTTTAGGGTAATGTTGGTTTCATAGAATGAATTTGGTTCAATATTTTGGAAGAGCTTGAGCAAGATTGATATTAGATCATTTTAATGTTTGGTAAAATTCACATGTGATGCCATCTCCTGTTCTTTTCATTTTGGGGAGATTTTTGATGCTATTTCAATATTTTTACTTATGATTGGTTTGTTGAGAGCTTCTTTTACTTCTAGGTCAGTATAGGTTGTTCTGTGTTTATTGGAATTTGTTTTAACTATGTTTTCTAGCTTATTGGCATATAGTGGTTCATAGTTTCCTCTTATCTCTCTTAGTTTTGCTGGATCAGTGGTAATATCCCCCATCTCATTTATGATTTTATTTATTTACCTCTTCTCTCTTTTTTATTTGTCATTCATCTAGCTAAGGGTTTGTGATTCTTTGATCCTTTCAGTGAACTAATATTTGCTTTGGTTGATTCTATTTATGTGTTTTTTTGTTCTTAATTTCATTTATTTTTTCTGTGATCATCATTATTTCTTTCCTTTTGATTGGTTTGAGATTAGTTTGCTGTTCCTTTTCTAGTTCCTCCAGGTGTGCAGTTAGATCTTCAATTTTAGCTCTTTCTTTTTTAATGTAAGCATTTGTGGCTATAAATATCCCTCTCAGCACTTCTTTTGCTGTGTCTCATAGTGCTATACTGTAAGAAGTTCCATGAACACTTGGAAATAATTAATATACTGTTCTATAAATGTCTCTTCAATCTAATTCATTAATCATATACAAGTTCTCTGTTTATTTATCCTCTGTCCACATGTTATATCCAATGCTGAGAATGTTATACTGAAGTCTCCAACTATTATTGTAGAGATGTCTATTTTACCCTTAGTTTTGCCACTATGTGCCTCCTGTGTCCTGGGGCACCCAAGTTAGGTGCATAAATATTTATTATATTTATTTCTTCTTGTTGAATTTATTAATATATAATGACTTTCTTCATCTCATAACAGTTCTGCATTGAAAATGTATTTTGTCCAGTGTTATTAATGCAACTCCAGATCTTTGGTTGTTAGTATTTGTGTGGAATATTTTTTCCAACCTTTCATTGTCTTCTTGATATTGTCCTTACATCTGAGATGAGCCTCTTGTAAGCAGCATATAGATAGCTCATATTTTTTTATTTATTCTGTCAGTCTATGTCTTTGAATGGGGGATTAGATCCACTAATGCCCAATGTTGTTACTGTAAAGACATTTTTTACTTCATCCATTTTATCTTTTGGCTTTCCATTTTCATATTTTATGATTTTCTGCCTTTTTAACCTATATTTACCTTTTCTAATCATCTTCATTTATACACTTTTGTCCAAGTCTCTTGCCTTGCCTTTTCCTTTAATGCTCTAGAAACCCCTTTGGTATCTGTTGTAAATCTAGTCTTTCGGTAATGTGTGTTGGAGTAGGTCTCTTGAGATTTTGGGAGTGTTTTCCTTCTTGGATTTTGTTATTTACATTTTAAATAAGGGTTGGGAAGTTTTCTGTCAGTATTTCTTTTAATATTCTTTCTGCCCAAATCAATTAAATTCTCCTTCTGGGATAATCCATGTTTGTGGGTTTTGAATTATCATTCAAGTTTCTGAGGGCTTTTTCTATTTCTTCCATTATTTTCTTTTCTTTCTGTTTATCTGTCTTTTCAAGTTCAGATGTTCAGTCCTACCACTAACTAATTCTGTCTTCCATCAACTCAAATATGATGTTATATGCCTCTAATTCATAAATATTTGATTCTTTTAGTCACTATATAAATGGATTTTTTCTGACTTCCTTCTCAGATTGCTAATCAGTAGTGTATAGAAATGCTACTGATTTTTGTGTATTAATCTTGCGTCCTGCCATTTGCTGAACTCCTCTATTAAATCTAGTAGCTTTGCTGTGGATTTTTCATGATTTTCTAGATATAGGATCATATAATCAGCAAATAACAAAAGTTTTACACATTCCTTTCCTATTTGGGTGACTTTAATTTCTTTTTCTTGTTATTTCTTTATCTAAAACTTCTAGCACAATATTGAATAACATTGGTGTCAGTCAAATTCTTGCTTTGTACCTGGTCTCAATGGGAAAGCTTTCAGTTTTTTCTCTTGAGTACAATGCTAACTGTGGGTTTTCTCATATGTACTTTACCATATTAAGAATACCTTCTATTTCTTTCTTTAGGATTGTTTTTATCAAGAAAGAATGCTGTATTTTGTCAAGTGCCTTTCATGCATCATTTGAGAGGTTCATGTGATTTTTCTTCTTTAATCTATTCATGTTCTTTTTTTTCTATTTTTTCCATTATTTTTTTTCTTTCTGTTTATCTGTCTTTTTAAGTTCAGATGTTCAGTCCTACTACTAACTAATTCTGTCTTCCATCAACTCAAATATGATGTTATATGCCTCTAATGTATTCTTAATCTCATCCATTTTGTCTTTCATTCCCATAATGTCTGCTACTTTTCTTTGCAGACTTTCAAATTGTCCTTTATGCTTACCCAGTATCTTCTTAATATCCATGACCTTTTTAGTTATATTTTCCTTCAACTCCTTGAAATGATTTGGAGATTTTTGTGAGTATCATTGATTAGTAATCTTAAATCCTGGGTCTCATTAGGATTCCTGGTTTGTTCTTTGGCTGGTCCATCTCTTTCTGTTTCTTAGTAGGGCCTGTAATTTTTTTCTGATGTCTTGGCATCTAAATATGTTGGTGATTTCTCTCTGACAGTCATTTCTTTCTCTTACCTAGTGGTTTTTTCAAAGCTATTTGATTTTTGGTGAACTTATTCTAAATATTTAAAATTGCCCAGCTAAATTATCAAAGTAAGACCAGGTTCTCACTTAAACAGAGATTCCTTGAAGCAGTGTTTCTCTTTAGATTTTCCAGGATGGCCAGCAGAAGGCACTGGTTGATGAAACTTTCCAGGGATGGTGTCTCTTTTAACCTCAACTTGTTCGGGATTCTTGTCTGACCAGAGCTGAGATTCAAAGTGGACTCTGCTGTCCAAATTAAAACAACTCTCTGTCTTCTGCTGCACCCTCCCTCTGCCCAGGGATGAAGACGTTCATCTTTCAGTTGACTGCAGTGAGCCATGGGTCTTTTCCAGACTGATTGCATTGAGAGTGAGGGATGGGTACTATTCTTAGCTGTGGGGTTATCAACTCATGGTTTTTGTTTCAGCTGTTTCATCTCTGTCCCTCACCATCAAGTAAGTACTTACTCAAGTAAGTACTTACTTGAGCACTTAGGCAGTAAAAAGATATAAAAAGCATCCAAATTTTAAAGGAAGAAGTAATAATTTCACTGTTTGCAGATGACATGATCCTATATATAGAAAACACTGAGAAATCTACAAAAACAGTTTCTAGAATTGATAAATGAGTACAGTAAAGTGGAAGGGTATAAGGTCAACATGCAAAAATCAGTAGCATTTCTGTACACCAATAATGGGCATTCTGAGGAGGAAATCAAGAAAAAAAATCCATTTGTAATATCAACTAAAAGAATCAAATACCTGGGAATAAACTTAACTAAAGATTTAAAGGATTTGTTCACAGAAAATTATACAACTTTGTTAAAGGAAATCAAAGAAGACCTAAATAATTGGAAAAACATTCCCTGTTCATATATTGGAAGACTAACATCATTAAGATGTCAGTCCTACACAAATTGATTTACAGATTTAATACAACCCCAATAAAAATTAAAACAGCTGGGCAAATATGGCTCAAGTGGGTGAGCAACCACCTACCATATGGGAGGTCATGGGTTTGGTTCCCTGTGCCTCTGGAAAAAAAGAAAAACAGACAACAAGCAAACAAACAAAAAACTCACCTCAGCGAGGCCAATGTGGCTTAATAGATGAGTGCTGGCTTCCCACATATGAGGTACCAGGTTCAGTCCTGCGTCCCCAGTACATTAAAAAAAAAATTACAACAGCATTTTTTTTCTGAATTGGAAAAGGTAACTATGAAATTTATTTGGAAGGCCAGGTGCCCTTAATAGATAAAAACATATTGAAAAAGGAAAAAGAAATTGGAGGAATCGCATTACCTGACTTTAATGCACACTACAAAGGTACATTCATCAGAACTTCATGGTGTTGACACACAGACATACTGACAAATGAAACTGAATTAAGAGTTTTGATATAGATCCTCACACATTCACCAACTGATATTTGACAGGGCCACCAAGCACATTCAATGGAGACAGAATGATCTCTTCAACAAATGGTGCTTGGAGAACGGGATTTCCCTATCCAAAAGAATGAGAGATCACCAACTCATTCCCTATAGAAAAATTAACTCAAGATGGATCAAAGCCCTAAATTTAAGAGCCAAGACCATAAACCTCTTTGAAGATAATGTAGGGAAGCATCTACAAGATCTTGTAGTAAGAAATAGTTTCTTGAACTTTACACCCAAATCACGAGCAATGAGAGATAAAATAGTTAAATGAGACATCCTCAGAATTAACTTTTGTGCTTCAAAGGAGCTTGTCAAGAAAGAGAAAAGGCAACTTACTCAATGGGAGAAAATATTTGGTAACAATTTTTCCAATAAAAGCCTAATATCCATTATATATAAAAGAAAACTTACATCTTGGAAAGAAAAAGGAAAACAACCCTTTTAAAAAATGGGCAGGAGATTTGAATACAAACTTCTTCAAAGAAGAAATGTAAATGGCTAAAAAGCATATGAAAAGAGGCTAAGCATCACTAGCCATTAGGGAAATGCAAAGGAAATCTACAATGAGGTATTATCTTACAACAAATAGACTGGAGGCTATTAAAAAACAACAACAAAGAACTACAAGTTGTAATGAGGATGTAGATAAAAGGGAAGACTCATCTATTGCAGAACAGAATCTAAATTGGTGCAACCATTGTGGAGGACAATTTGATGATTCCTCAGGCAGGAAGCTAAGTATCTTTAAAAAATAAAAATTATAAAGAATAAAATACATGAAAAAAGAGATTGCTGTGTTTTGTCAAATTCCTCTTCTACATCAATCAACAGAGTCATGTGAATTTTATTCTTCAATTTATCTGTTTTCTTTAGTAAACTAATTGCTTTTCTTATGTTGAAAGAACCTTGCATACCACAGATAAAACACACTTTATCATGGTGTATAATACTTTTAATATGTGTTTGGATTCTGTTTGCAAGTATCTTGTTGAGGATTTTTCACCTAAAATTATTAGAGATATTGGTCTGTAATTTTATTTTTTCATACTATTTTTACCTGGTTTTGGTATTAGTGTGATACTGGCTTCTTAGAATGAGTTTGGTAGCATTTTTGTTGTTCTTGTTTAATTATTTGGAAAAGCTTGAGCAATATAGGTATTATTTCATCTTTGAATGATTGGTAGAATTCACCTGTGACGCCATCTGGTCTTGGACTTTTTATCTTTGGGTTGTTTTTGATGACTGCTTCAATGTTTTCACTTGTGATTGGTTTGTTGCAGTCTTCTATTTCTTCTAGGGTCAATGTAGTTGGTTTGTTTGTTTCAAGGAATTTGTCCATCTCATCTACATTTTCTAATTTTTTGGCATACAGTTGCTCATAGTACCTCTTACGATCTCTCTTATTTCTATGGAGTCTGTGGAAATGTCCCCCTCTCATTTCTGATTTGTTTCTTTGTGTCTTCTCTCTTTTTTTCATTGTCTGTCTAGCTAAATGTTCGTTAATTTTGTTTATCTCAAAGAACAAACTTTAGGTTTTGTTGATTCTCTTTGTTGTTTTTTGTTCTCAATTCCCTTTATTTCTGCTCTGATTTTTACCATTTTTTTCCTTCTACTTGGTTGCAATTGGTTTGCTGTTCTTTTTCTAGTTCTTCCAGGTGTGTAGTTAGAGCTTCAATATCAGATCTTTCTTCTTTTTTAATGTAAGTATTGATGCTATAAATTTCCCTCTCAACCCGGCCTTTGTAGTGTTCCATAGGTTTTGATATGTTGTGTTCACATTTTAATTTGTCTCAAGATATTTGCTGAATTCCCTTGCAATTTCTTCTTTGACCTACTGATTGCTTAAAAGTGAGTTACTTAATTGCCATATATTTATGAATTTTCCCTTTTTCCATCCATTATTGATTTCTAACTTCATTCCATGATGATCAGAAAAAGTGTTTTGTATAATTTCAATCTTTTTAAATTTACTCAGACTTTTTTTGTAACACAACATATGGTCTATCCTAGAGAAGAATCCATGAGCACTTGAAAAGAATGTATATCCTTGCTCTTTTTGGGTGTACTGCTCTACAGACATCTCTTAGGTGTAGTTCATTTATTAAATTATTCAAGCTCTCTGTTTCTCCGTTTATCTTCTGTCCAGATGTCCTATCTGATACTGAGAGTGGCTTATTGAAGTCTCCAATTATTATCATAGAGACATCTATTTCTCACTTCAGCTTTGCTAGTTTGTGCCTCATGTATCTTGGGGCACTGAGGGTAGGTGCATAAATATTTAGTATAGTTATTTCTTCCTGATGAATTGCCCCTTTCCCTCATACATAATGTCCTTCTTCATCCCTTATAACAATTTTGCTTTTGAAATATATATTTTTTTCTGATTTTAGTATCACTACTCCAGGTCTTTATTGGTTACAATTTGAGTGGAATAATTTTTCCAACCTTTGACTTTTAACATGGTTGTGTGCTTACTTCTGAACTGAATCTCTTGTAGACAAAATACAGATGGCTTAAATTATTTTATAAGTTCTATCCTTCTATGTCTTTTGTTTGGGGAGCTCAAGCCATTACCATTCAAAGTTATTACTGTAAAGTCATTACTTAATTCATCCATTTTGACATTTGGTTTTCTGTTGTTATATTGTACTAGTGTCTATCCTGTTATCCTTTAATTTACCGTTTCTCAAAATCTTCATTTCTACACTCTTACCCAAGTCTCTCAACCTTCAGGCTGCAGGACTCCCTTTAATATCTCTTGTAATGCTGGTCTTTTGGTAGCATATTCTATCAGGTTTCATGGGTCTGTGAATACTTGAATTCCTCTTTATTTTTGAAAGACAGCTGTACCAGATACAGAATTCTTGGTTGGCCTTTTTTTTTTTTTTTTCAGTATCTTAAATACATCATACCACTTTCTTCTTTCCTTCATGGTTTCTGATGAGAGGTCAGTGCTTAATCTTATCGAGTTTCCCTTTTTTGTGATGTTTTGCTTTTTCTTGCTGCTTTCAGAATCTTCTCTTTATCTCTGATAATTGTCATTCTGCATAGTAGGTGTCTCAGGATAGGTCTGTTCAGATTTATTCTGGTTGGGCTGTGTGGCCATTGGCCAATTTAATGTAATTATGAATTCCAAAAATATAATTGGATCATTCTTGTAAACTGATCTGTTAATCTAGGAATGATTGAGTTATGAATGGGGCGTTGACTGGGCCACATAAGTAGGGTGTTGAGCCCCACTCCTTGGTGGGTGGGGAATAGAATATAAAAGGCATGGCAAAAACAGAGTTTTTGGGAGGCAGTTCTTGAGAGTCAGATTTTAAGAAGCAGTTTTGATGTTGGAGAAAAGGCCCCAGAAGAAGAGAAGTGAGCCGTTCGCCTGATAGTCTACAGCTGACCTTGTGGAGGAACCAGAAGAGCTAAGCCCGGAGAGAAAAGCAGCCCTGGGAAGAGAGGAACACAGGAAGCCTGAACCCTGGCAAATGTTGGCAGCTGTCTTCCTCCAACATGTGGCAATGAACTTTGGTGAGAAGAAACTTAAAGCTTTATGGCCTGGTATCTGTGGACTTCTACCCCAAATAAATACCCTTTATAAAGACCAACCCATTTTTGGTGTTTCACATTAGCACCCCTTAGGAGTGGGGAAGTGCTTTTGTAATTACCAAAATGTTGGAACAGTTTTATAAATGCGTAAGGGGTATTTTTTGGAGGAATTGTGAAATGCTTGATGGAAAAGGCCAAGATCACTTTGAAGAGACTGTTAATAGCAATATGGATGCTAAGGAGTCTTTTTATGATGCCTTGGAAGTAAATGATGAAACTATTATTGGAAACTGGAGGAAAGGTGATACATGTTTTAAAGTTGCAGAGAACTTAACAAGATTAACTTCTGGTGTTATATGGAAGACAGAATTTGAAAATGGTGAACCAGATTATTTAGCTAAAGAACTTTCCAAGGTAAACTTGGAGAATGTGGCTTGGCTTCTCCTTGCAGCTTATAGCAAAATACTAGATGACAGAAATACACTAAGGACTGACCTTTTGGGCACAAAGAAAACAGAAACTGATTCTGGAACTTCCAAGTTTCTGGAAATCAAATTCCCAGATGAAAATGCCCTATTTGAAGACTTTACTAAACTTGGAACTCGTAACTCAGAAATGAAGATGCAGTTATCTCAGAAAGACTTGTGGAAAGTCTTACTGTCTGATGGCATGGACCCCTGCTTCCTGCAGGCTAAACCAACAAAGTTTTTGAGAGACCTGTATGAACAAAACCACTCTCAGCTTGGACAAAAGAGAACATGGAAAGGAGAGATTGAAGGAGAATCAGCTTTAAGAAGAAAACTGTGGAAGCAGAGATCTGTACTTAAGACATCTCCTTGGGCCAAGAGAGGAGCCCCACCCATGTATACAGAGAGGGTGAGTTTGCCCCTGCAGTTGAAGAGGGTGGATGTCCCCACCCGATGTTCTGGGAGAGTTTTGCCATCCCAGGGTGTATAGAGGGTGGAGCACATTCCTCAAAGATTAGGGCCGTTAAGGTTAACACCCTATAGGTCTGAGAGGGGTGTACCTGTCCCCCATGGATTAGAGAAGGACAAGTGGTCAACCAATTGCTGTGATAGGGTTAAACCTGTATGCAAAGGTTAGGGAAGGCCAGGTGATCAACTCGTTGCTCTGAGAGGGTTGAACCTGAATGCTGAAGGACAGGGGAAATGTTGTCTTTACCTCACTGTACTAGGAGGGCTAAGACTCTAACACAAAGATTGGGTAAGCTGTGGCAATCACCCCAACACTCTTGGAGGGTGAGGTCCGAAGCTTGGTCGACACCCAGATGCTTGATGAGGATGGAACCAAGAAAATGGCCATTGGGCAAGCCTGTGGAAAGGGTGGGTTCTCATGTGGCCCCAAGGAGAAGAAACTATCATCTTAAGAATGACTCTCAGACTTTGAAATCGAAGAGAGGATGCCCTGCAGGTTTACTGAACTGTAGAGGATCCATGACTCAAGTTTAACATCCCAATTTCTTTTTATGTTATTGAAAATGTTTATCCTTTGTCTTTACATTTGTGTATTGGAAGCAGTTAAATGGTTTTGTAAGTTTCAGAGGTCTATAGCAGACGGGACTTTGCTTCAAGATGAACTGTATTTCTTTAAAATGATTATGATATGATTTTGTAGTTGAATTGTTACTGATTTAAGGTTTTTTGAATACTGTAATGTATTTTTGGAATTCAGAGGGTGGAGTGTGGCCGTTAGCCAGTTTAATGTAATTATGAATTCCAAAAATATAATTGGATCATGCTTGTAAACTGATCTGTTAATCTAGGCATGAATTGAGTTATGATTGGGGCGTTGACTGGGCCATGTAAGTAGGGCGTTGAGCCCCACCCCTTGGTGGGTGGGGAATTGAATATAAAAGGCTTGGCAAGAACAGAGGTTTTGAGAGGCAGTTTTGAGAGGCAGATTTTGAGAAGCAGTTTTGATGTTGGAGAAAAGGCCCTAGAAGAAGAGAAGTGAGCCCTTCGCCTGATAGTCTACAGCTGACCTTGTGGAAGAACCAGAAGAGCTAAGCTTGGAGAGACATGCAGCTCTGGGAAGAGAGGAACACAAGATACCTGAACCCTGCAAATGTTGGTAGCTGTCTTCCTCCAACACGTGGCAATGAACTTTGGTGAGAAGAAGCTTAACGCTTTATGGCCTGGTGTCTGGGACTTCTACCTCAAATAAATACCCTTTATAAAGACCAACCCATTTTTGGTATTTCACATTAGCACCCCTTGGCTGACTAGTACAGGCTGTGATGTCCTTCTTAGTATTGATGTTTATGGCTTTCATAAAGGTTGGGAGGTTTTCAGTCCTTATTTCCTCAAATATTCCATCTGTCCCTTTTCCATTTTCTTTTCCTTCCAGGATACCAATAATACATATATTTGCGTGTTTCACGCTGTCATTCTATTTCCTGAGACCGTGTTTCATTTTATTCCATTCTCTTCTCTTTCTGTTCTCCTGTATGTTCCATTTCAGGTGTTCTGCCTTTGAAACCATTAATTTTGTCTTTGAGCAATTCAAATCTACTCGTATGTGCCTTGAATGTATTTTTAATCTCATCCATCCATCATGTCTTTCATTCCCATAAGGTCTGTTACTTTACTTTGTAGACTTCCAATTTGTTCTTTATGCTCACCCAGTTTCTTCTTAATATCCTTTATGTCTTTAGTCATATTTCCTTCCAAGTCTTTAAATTGACTTTGGAGAGTTGTGTGATTATCATTGATTATTTGTCTTAAATCCTGTATCTCTTCAGGATATTTGATTTGTTCTTTTGGCTGGGCCATCTCTTCCTGTTTCCTAGTATGGCTTTTAATTTTTTGCTGATGTCCAGGCATCTGAATATGTTGGTGAATTTATTCTGATGGCCAATTTCTCTCTCTTGCCTATTGTTATTATTTTTTCACTGCTCTTCTTTGATATTTGGTTCAACTTATACTATGTTATTAAAATTTCCCAGGTTAAGTTATCAAAATCATGCCAGGGCCTCACTAATGGGGCTCAAATTTTCTCCCAACCATGGGATAGAGTCCTAAAAGCAGCTTTTGTCTATACCATTTCCAGGCCAGCTAGCAGATGGTGCTTGTTGATGTACCTTTCAAAAGAGGTTTAGCTCCCTCAGTTTTACTTTATTTTGTTCTCTGTGGAGCTGAAATTCAAAGCTGACTCTGCTGGCTAAATTCATTGAAGAAAAGCCCCAACTCCTCTTCCCTTTTCCCTTGTAACAAATGACAGGAAGGAAGATATCTGCTCCCCACTCAGTCAGCTGTAATGAGCCAGGGGTTTTACCCCTACTTAATATCTCAGATGTAGAGGAAGTAATCACTTCCCAGTGGCTGAGAGATTTTGTAACTCACAGTTTGTTGCTTCAGATTCTTCATCTCTTTGTTCCCCACCCTCCTGGGACTTGTGAAGCACTGTTCTGGTCTGCTGACATCCAGAGGAGGTATCTGGGTTAGCTCTTGACTCTTCCTACATTGTATTTCTGGAGAGCTGAGCCTTATCTGCCTAAGCTAATGCCATCTTCCCACACTCCTTCTTTGTTCTTCTTTTTGGGGATCCTTTTATGTGGCAAGTAAATTTGTTCTGCTTTCAAAATCCTCTCTTTATATTTCATTTTTGACAATTTCACTCTAATGAGTGTTGGCATAGATCACTTAGAACCTATTGTGCTTGGAGTTTTTGGGAGCTCCTGTATGTGTATATTAATATATTTCATCAGATTTGGGAATTTTATCCAATTTTTAATTGAAATCTTTTTCTGTCACTTTAGTTCCCTCTTGTCCTTTTTGAACTCAAATGATGCATATGTTAGTACATGTCATAGTGTGCCACGGAGCCCTCTGGCTCTGTTCATAGGTTTACATTTTTCTATCTTCTCACACTAGCTAATTTCAATTATTTTGCCTTCCAGATGGCTGATTCTTTCTTCTGCTTGTTCAAATCTGCTTTTGTGTCCATCAAGTGAATGTTTCATTTCAACAATGTACTTTGCAACGCAACACACAAACTCCTGTGTACTTCTTTTTTGTAATGTATTTTTATTTTATCCAGAGAATGTTTTTCTAATTTCCTTTAGTTTATTTTATATTAATTCCTTTAGCTCATTGAACATATTTAGGAGAGTTAATTCAAAATCTTTAGTAGTTCCAAATTAAGCATTCCCTCTGGCATATTTTCTAGCAAATTCATTTTTTTTTTCTATGAATGGTTTATACTGCCCTGTTTCTCTGTTGGTTTTGTTGAGAATTGGACATTCTGAGTATTAAGTTGTTATGACTCCTGAAATCTAATTATTCCACTTCTCTGGGATTGCTAGCTTTGTGTTGTTTTTTGTTGGCTGAAGACATCAATTTGTGACTTTTCCAAATAATTTTTGCTCAAAAACTACCTCTTTAAGACCCTTTGTACTCTTTTTCTAGAGAGGGGTTGGAAAAATGTATGACCTCAAAAGTGGTACTATCCAATGATCTGAGGTAAGTAATCAAAAAGAGTGAAAGTTGATCAGACCACACCTCCTGAGAGTCTGGAGGACTAGGTCTTTGTACCGCACCCTGTCACTGTCAAGCTGTACCAGGAGCTTGGAATACACTCTCCACTGTTGCCTACAACCTGGCTTGTGGGTAGTGGGTGATAGACACTGCGCAATTAGTAAAATTCACCAGTATTTATTGCAATTTACCAACTTCTCCATCCAGTTCTTCACTGGGTGCTTAAACATGTACCACTAGACCCCAGAATTTCAAAATAGTTGATACAGATTATTTCTTCAAGTGTAAAGGTTATTTTAGTGGATTGATTGATCCATGGAGCTTCCTCCTCCACCATCTTCCCTCAATCTTCTCTCTATTAATTTTTGACAGTGGGTTATGGATGACTCCACTTATTATTTTCAATTTTCTATCTCTTCCTTAATATTATTGGATTACATAGAATTGGAACCCCATGGTGGCAGTCATGGTTCTACAGTCAGAACCTTGTCTGAATATTGAATGTACCACTTCCCACTGTGCGAGGATTTGGCCAAATGTATGGCTCCCCAACCCCTCAATTTCTTCATCAATAAAATAAAGATAAGTGTGATGACATGTGTGCAGTCCTGATTTGTTGCTGGGCCATAGAAAACAGCTGAGAAAGATGGTTGTGATTAGATTCTATTTGGGAAATTTGAGATTTCCCTCTGGCTGGAATGGAAGCTTCTGCCTTCACCACTATCCATTTAGGGTCCAGCAGACTGCTTACCACATCACAGGGACAGCACAAATATTTGTTCAATGAAGACAGCTTCTTAGCTGATTACAGTAACTCAGAATATGTCAAGCAAGTGGGAAATGAACACAATTAGCTGTTTCTATGTCAGTTTGAATCTTTATTTCTCCATAGAGTGCCAAAAGACAGAGGTGAAACAAAAAGCATCAAAGGAGTTCAATACTTTGTGGACAAGGATTAATCATTATATGGCAAGACTGAGAGTAGGGGAAATGCACACGTATTCTTGGAAGGGGATAAAAAGGATCCAGGAAGTGAGGGACAGGGAGTAGAAGGCTCCAAGGAAGCAGATCTGAGTTCAGGATGAGGCTTACCTGCAAATTGAGATTGGGCCAAGTCTGATGATGGATGAAGTCATCTCAAACTCCTACCATGAGGTTAGTGGTGTTGGTCATGTTTTCAATGCATTCTCAGGACTCATTCTCTGTGTGTTGAACCATGAAGTCAGAGGTGAGATCTGCTAAATACACAGCTCACAGCCTTGCCATGTGGCTGGACAAAGAAATGCTGTACACGTGTGGGTCATTTGAGAAATGCAGCTCTGTGGTTGGGTGGTGAGCCTAAAAACCTGATGGAAAGTTGAATATGAATCTCAGCACAGACCTAGAAAGAACAGTGAGAGATGGGCAATTTCACTTTTTAATAATCTATTGTATACCCCATGTGCCAGTAGGAGAAACAAAATCTATCCTATGTGAAGGACCCCGTTTGTCCTAGAGGGTGGCACCTGATTCTCAGGGCAGTCTCGTGGAGGTCTATCCAGACCTCAGGGCTCCAGCCTGTTGGCATGAATCTTCAGTGGCATGGGGACAGGCAGCTTTCACTGTGATCCCCCTCCCAGCCCTACTCTTCATCTCCTCCTTTCCAGACCACCATCACCTATTTCAAAGCACTTATAACCTTTCTGGGTTGGTATCATATGGGAAGACACCTATAGGTTCTTCTGAGGCAGAAACAAAAACCCAAGACCATATCCAAGGCAGGAAGCACCTACTGCCTCCAAGGCCCTACCTCTGGTTATCCAAGTGGAGCAAAGTCATCCAGAAGCTGGTCTGTTCTGAGAGATCTCATTGTGTCTTGCTCCATCTCACTCATCAGCTGGTCACCTTGGAGTACTAATGCCCCCAAATGGTGATGAACGTAGAATGACTGGAAACCTGAAAATAACTTGTTTCTCTCCCTTTTGCTATGCTACGAAGGACTGAATTATATGTAAATTAGAAGGTAATGAAATGCAACCCTGTCTTATTGCAAAATTCTGCTTTTCGTGGTCAAGAAAATCCTGTTGAAGCAAAGGTATGAAAACAAGCTTCAACCAATTGGCCAGACCTGCACAAAAGAAGCCCCTTGCTGTCCTCACTTAAACTTCCTTTACATAGTAAAATTCCCACCCAGAGGTGGAGTTACCCACCCTTTTTTTGATCATGCAATACATATGTAAGGATGATTTCCTGAACATACTAATCATACAATTATATAACCAGCTATGTTTGTTCATCCATATACATAAACGCTAATGCCTAATCAAAGCAAATGCTAAATAGTAACTTAGGTATTTGAGCAAAAGTAAAACCGGAGCATGGTGAGTCAGGTCTGATTCGCTTTAGACCGACCTTGGCTTCTGTTTGTAGACATAATAAAGGTAAGTTCTGCCTAACTCTCATGTAAAGGTTTTTTTTTTTTCCTCTATATCTCTAGTTATCCCCAAAGGCCCAGCTTTGAGGCTTAAAACTGGTGTCAGATTTAAGGCAGCACCTGCCCCTGATTTCCTCTCCCCAAAACCCTCTGAACTCACTGCTCCCTCCAAAATTTGGGCTGCACATGGCTCTTTGCGTAGTTGCTACCATTCTCAATGTCAAGTAAATGCAAGAATAGGACCCATTCAGGGTGTTTTTTGCAGGGGATAGATGGGGACATATAGGCATGACCTCCTAGACTTCTGAACCCCCTGCCTTGTAAATGGTCCTTACCAAGGGAATATTCCAGTCAGTCCCTGTCATCATATAGATCATCTCCTTCCTGGGCCAATCTCCCCTTTACTTGTCTTCTCTACACAGACTGAGCACTGGGTCCCCCACAGTCTTTGTACTCAGCAGGCTGTGCTTGGGCAAAGGAACCTCAAGCTTAGACTCTTGTTGAGGGATGGACCTGCTGCTTGCAAACCTGAACCAGTTGGGGAAGAGAACATTACATTATAGTGAGGTTCTTCCTGGCCATAGGATAAATATATTCATGTATTGGGTGCTCAGAATATTTTTTTGACCAATTACTATGGATAATGAGGCTTATAGTGTATAAATGATGGTTACATGTTGGGGATCTTGGGACAACTTTGAAATCAGTATTTCAGGGACCTTGATCACTGCTTATTTTCATAAATCAATGCCATCCTCTTCAAAGGTAGTCTGTTCAGTCAGGAAATAGAGATATAGCTGAAGACTATATCTAATCTAAATAAATTGAAAAAATATCAAATTCTTGAGTCATTGAAATTCCATTGCATTACCTATCATATGAAATATATAATTGTCATTCAGAGATTAAAATATTCATTGATTTATAGAGTTAAAGGACATTAGAATATTTTGAAAAATATAAGGTACCCAGTGTTTCTTTTTCTTTTTTACAAAGTTAAGAACAACATTAAATTAATAACGACCCACTTGTTTGTTTTATAATAACACATTTTAGTCTTATTTTTTAATGTTGCTTACTATGATAAATTGCTAGTTTTTCATTGTCTATATTACTGTCACATGTCCACATACTGGACACATTATAAGGAGACTACCAGAAGATATGCAGTTAATCAATTATGAAAATTTTGATCACTTCAGGAATTGGCTGACTACAGTGAGCTCACTGCACTGCCATCCAGACAGGCAGCAATACACTTGGATCCACATCTTTCTCCTCTGAACTTCCTAAGGAGCTGAGAGCTGCTTGGCCCAGAGCTAGGGCCAACCATGTTGAGTACCTGGGGCTGGTGCTGCTTTGCATTTACTGACCCTCACCCCTCCTTTGACTCCTGATGCTGCATTTGATGCAGCCCTCAAGGGCAAGCCAGCATGTCTTCTGGAGATATATGGCCACTCAACACATTGCAGAACCTTAAAGCCTAAGTGAGTGATTTAAAAATTGCATCTTATCTGTTAGAGGTTCCCCATTACAAGGTTTACAATGAGGTCAAAAGACCATTACTCAGTTTCCCTGTGACATAAATTGAAGAAAGTCAGCCTCCGGCCATAACCTAAGTGACTGATTGAGCAAGCCACAGCCTACAGGCTTGGAGGCAGCCCATCCCTTACCAATAATGAACAAAGGATCCAAATAACAGTGGAGCAGATAAGGGTATTTCACCCTTTCTGGGCCCAGGCAGCTTCAACCCCTACTGCATTCCAAGAATACCCTGCATACTAGCCCACTACCCCCTATACATAAAAAGGGAGAATTAACTTTTACAGCCCCTTAATGGCCCCAGGTTATTATTCAATTTCCCCACCTATTGATGTATAGTATAATTTCATATCCACCACCTTCCAGGCATGGGCTGAAGTCTATTCTTCAGAACCCCTCTACTTGGAGAACTTCTCAATAAACTTCATGAATGAAATCATCAGTCTCCATGTCCCAGTGAATGCCACTTTTCTCCAAAATTTGGTTCCAAAATCCCAGGACTAAGGTCACAGTGAGCCTGATTGGTGAGGGATCTCCACCCTGCCACTGCCAAGAATGCATCCAATACCAGACACCAAATCATAGCCAGGTGAATCAAGGATTTCTCCACCAGAGAATCTCTCTCTCTCTCTCTCTCTCTCTCTCTCAATTGTGCACAACAGCCCACTGAAAATCCTAGCACTAGGTAATCCTCACTGTCCCTGAGGGCCATAGCAGTTGGGAGGCCCACATCCTCATGGAAAGAGACCCCTTGGCTCCAGAGATGTCTAGTCCCATGTACAGCCTCCCATTTCCTTTGGTGATTTCTGACTGATTAGGGGATGGCTGTCTTATTTGGAATCTCCCCTGTTCTTTTTCCAGAGATCCTTAGTTTTATTCATGCCACCAAAAATGGGTAATTCAATTTCAGCCCCCCAAAAAACACACCTCTGTCTTGTCTCCTTCATAACATTAAAACTCTGGACCCCGAAGGTGATATCAAACCAAAAAAGCTCATTCTGTATTCGACCTTTATGTGGCCAATAAAATTGGACAATGAATGTCAATGTCCAGAAAATGTTGCTTTTGATTTCCAAGTTCTGTGAAACTTAAAGAAGTTAATCCAGAGCAGCAAGTGGTCTGCACTTCCTTATGTTCAGGACTTCTTCTATCTTCATTATCACCCCTGCTTCTCTCAATATTGTTCTTACCAAATTATTCTTTACACCAAAAACCTCTTCAAATACTTTCTTCTTCCTTCTGCCCCCCAAATCCCCCAAAAACCTCAACTTTGTTCCAGCTGATCAGGCTCCTTCTGCACCTCCTCCATTTATACCTCCAATGTCAACTCCAACCCCTTCCTACCCCTCCTCATCATAACTGCTTTCAACCCTGATTTTCTCCCCTCTTCATACAGGTGCTGGGTCCAGAGTGCACTTCCTCATCCTACCCCTCCCCGTTCTGCATACAGAAAATCCAATCCCTAAGATCATGTCCCTCCTCCACTGCTGTATGCCTCATCACCACCCCCTGAACTTACTCCATCCTCCTCCCATTGCCCCACATTTCCCCCTGAAATTGTTCCCTTCTCCCTATACACCACCTGCTCTCCAGCCCAATTCCCCACTTTCCAGCCTCCTTCCACAGCTCCTGCCCTACTTCTCCAGGAAGTGATTGAGACAGAAAGCATTATGTGTGCTCATGTCCCTTCTCCCTATCTGATCTCTCCCAAATCAAGAAACATCTTGGATCCTATTCCTCTGATCCTTCTGATTTTACCAAAAATTTCAATACCCAGCTGTCCCTAATAACCTTACTTAACAAAACTGCAATTGCTCACCTCTTACAAGTAAGCTTTTAGCTGACTCCTAAGTGAGTCTAAGTGTACTCCTAAAAAATAATAATCCAAAATATAGGTGTTAAATACCTATCTCAATTAAAGCTTAACTGCATATTTCTAACTGGTTGCTGATTACTAGTAAATATGTTTCCAAAAACAAGCTTGCATATTATAAGCAACACTGATTCCAGAGAAAAATCTTAAAAGCAATAAAATAAAAAATATAAGATAATGAAAAGCCTAAAAATAGCCATACCAAAGACTAAGAATTATGAGTCATTTTAATAAGCTGTATGTTTCTGTTGGTATGTTATAACTCAATTTGTGTTTATTCAGTTTATATTTTAATACCTCTGGATGGTAATATTAACTTGATAAGTTAAAATTCTTTAAAAAGCTCTATTCAAATGCACATGGCAAGTTGTAGAAGGTATTGTGGTAACATTGAATAAAGGACTGTGTTTTGTGAAGGCAGTATTTGTCTTGAAATGAAGCCATTATACTATTTGTGGTTATGAATAGTTATAAGAAGTTTGTAGAAGCATTGTTTAAACAGAAATATTCAAATGCCTAATTACAGGAAGTCATTATTAAACAGAAACTGAATTGATGCATAACAGGAAAACCTGTCAGAGGCCAACTCAATCTGCATAATAAATTGGTGATAGGGAGACAATAATTTGATTCCATTGGGAATACTAGATTGTCGTAAAATAATGGGAAAAGTAGTTTTCCCTGCACTACTAAAATAAAAACCTGTTACTTATGTAACATTGGTAATTGTGTGTTGTAGAAATTTGCTTTGAGATAGTTCCCAAAATCATTTATTAACTTATGTATGTAGGGTGTATAGAATGTGTTTTTATTATTAAGGAAAAAGGCAGTAACTTGGTCCTAAAATAAAATGAGTGGTTAAGAAAAGTTAACATATAAAACAAAACCTGAATGAATACAGAAAGTGCAGAAAGATTGTGATAAATAAATTTTTGTAGTTAAAGTTGATTAAAATTTATTGGGTCTATCTACAGGTTTTAGAGCTGTAATATCTCTTAGTATACTGAGGCAAAGTTAAAATTTTGCTCTTTCCCTGTTAAAATAACAAAATTCCCCAAATCAGTGGTCTGTTTCAGGAAGTTTTTCTCCTGACGAATCAGTATGCAAAAGAAAAATCTCTTTTCTCCAAATAGCTTCCTGTACTTTAACGTTATCATTTCCTTGGCTGTTTAAGAAAAATAAACCTTATGTCTTTTTAAAGAGCATAATATTCAAACCTGTATTCTCAGAGTCAACTCCTGAAAAATATCTTTCTTCTTGGGAAAAAAATGAAATAATAGAATAGTTGAGTTCAGTCGACATATTAAGTTGAATGGAAAATGTTTAAAATTGTTAAGAAATAAAAAGATTCTTTAACCCTCTGTTAATCTGTGTTACCAGTAAAATGTTCATATGAATACTTAAAGAGTGCATAAAATTCCTGAAAAATCTAAAAATGTTTCAGCATAATATTAGATAAAATATAGTGTTGTTAATCATTATTTTAATTATTTTTTTTATTGGTATGTGTCAAAAAAACAATCTCTCTTCCTAGAAACCAAGAAGTGGATGGTTTAGCTCATGTTCATCTGATTTACCCAACCTCTGTTAAAGAAGCAACTCTATGGCTGCAGAAAAAGAGTGGCCATTAAGGGTTGCCAGAAGTGGTACATAAAAGATT
>JAQZBX010039320.1:0-23074 GCA_029593785.1 Cabassous unicinctus
AACCATTGAGCCACATTAACTCCCTTGAGTTGGTTTTTTCATTTGTTTGCTTGTTTTTTGTTTTTAGGAGGCACTAGGAACAAAACCAGGGACCTCCCATGTGGGAAGCAGACGCTCAACTTCTCAAGCCACACTTGCTCCCCATGTAACGTGTCTGCTATGTCTTGATTCATCAATGTCACCACTATCTATTGAACTTTTATACTGGATATAAGGATTTAGCTCTCCCACATCCCCTTCCTTTCTTCTTCCTCATCCTCTGAAAAAGTTAAACTTTTTTTGGCATGTTCATAACTTTAATAATTATAGATATGTAAATACTATTCCTCACTGAGTCAAGTTATGTATCATGAATTCAATTCCTTTATCTTACATGATTTTCTTTAGGTCATAAGTTTACATTTGTTGTGTCCCTCTCTCTATTCCACCCTCTAACCTCTTCAATGCAATTGTCTACTTTGTCAAGCTATCAGTAAATATATGAGCTCCATTTTTTTTTCTTTCTTTTCATTTTCCTGACTAAATCTGTACTTGTTGCCCCCTTGGCAGCTGTGTAGCTGTGGTCCTTGAATGTCCCTTAAGGAACATCTTGGAAACTCTCTTTATCATCCTTCTGGTTTGGAGTCTCTGATTTTGAATCCCACATCATTTTCTTTCTTGGCATTCTCTCTCATTTGCACAGCAGACTTCTAGTAGTTTCCTGAAAACTGGTGCCTGAGAGATAAATTTTTTAAGTCTTTGCTTCTCTTTAATATTTTTTTACTTTCCCACTTGATTAATAGTTTGACTAGAAATCTAGGCTGAAGATAATTTTTCTTTAAATTTTGAGGACATTTCCCAGTTTTTCTTCTATTTTAAATAAGGCTAAGAAGTTTGATAACATTTTATTCCTAATCTTTTGAAAAGCTTTGTGTTTTTTCCCCACTCTGGAAGGCTTTGCAATCTCCTTTATCACTCATGTTTACAATGGTGTGCCTTGACTTTTTTCATTCATTGTGCTGGGATTTGGTGGCACTCTCAGTATAAAAAATCAAGTCCTTCACTTCTGGGGAAATTCAGGTGTATGTTTCTTGGTGAGCTCTCCTGATGTTTCCTCTGGTCTCACTTTTTCAAATACCCATCAGTTAAATGTTGGATGCCCTGGATTGATGCACTCATCTTATTTTCTTTCCAGGAATCCATGAGCTTTTATTTTACCTTCTGGAAGACTGATTTGACATTATTTTCTAAGACTTCCATTAAAATTCTAATTTTCACTACCATATTTAAATTTCTTAACATTTTTTTATCCTCTATTATTCATTTTCATGGCATCATGTTCTTGTTTTATAGACTTGATATTATCTCTTATATATCTGAATATATTAACTACAGGTTTTGGGGGAAGTTTTCTGTATTGCTGATTCCTTTATTTTTTATGGTTTTATCTTTGCTTTTCATGTTAAAAGTTTTCTTCAAATATCTGGTTATCTTTGGCTGTCCATTAATATTTGTGAGTAATGCACTTAAAAGTAGTTGCTGGGCATTTCTGTATGGGTGGAAAGGAGGGGTGGTGACTGGATAGAAAGCTGAATTTTCTAACATCCATGGCTCTTCTCCTTTTTCTGACTGGAAGTTCACCTAGGTCTGATAATGCAATATTCACTGCAAAGAGGTTGATGTAGTTCTCCAACATCATATCTCTGTTTAGGTCACCTAAGCTCAATGACTTTTATTAGAGAAGGATGAACCATTATTTTTCTTACGTGATATATGCCCAGATACTGGGTCTCTGGAACCTGGGCAATGGAAGGAGATTATAAAGAAGTATATAACTCTCATTAATTCCCATATTTTCAGGCCCAAACCTCATTCCTATCCACTGCTTTAACTGGTGACTCTGAATCAAGACTTTCTGGCTCAATTTCTCCTGAAAATAAACCTCCTGTTTCCAGCAAAGATGAATTTCTTAACTTTTGCTGCATAACAAACCACCACAAAGCCAAAAGGCTTTTTAAAAAACCCAGCCAGGGGGAGCAGATGTGGCTCAAGCAGTTGGGCACCCAACTCCCACATGGGAGGTCCTGGGTTTGGTTCCCAGTGCCCCCTAAAGAAGACAAACAAACAACGAGCAGACAACAAGCAGACATCAAGCAAAAACAAGGAGGGAAAAAACAAGCAAACAATGAGTAAAACCAGCAAGCAAGACAACAAACAGACAATGAGCAAAAACAAACAAGCAGGGACCAGATGTGGCTCAAGCAGTTGAGCACCTGCCTCCCACATGGGAGATCCTGAGTTTGGTTCCTGGTGCCTCCTAAAGAAAAAACAAAACAGACAATGAGCAAAAACAATGAGAAAAAAAATGCACAAACAATGAGCAAAAACAATGAGAACACAGATGAAGGAGCCATTTCGGTGGGGGAGACCCAACTGTTTATTTAACTTAAGATCTTGAGGGTCAGCAATTTAGTATAGGCTCAGCTGGGCATTTTTTCTGGTCTCAACTGGGCTCAGCTCATTTCATGTACTCATGACATTCTATGGTCAGTTGCTGGTCAATTAGGTGGCTATAGTGGTTAATTTCATATGTCAATGTGGCTAGGTTATGCAGTCCAGTTGTTTGGTGGATCAGTGGCTGGCCTAATTGTTACTGTGAGAATGCTGTAAAAATGGATTTTCATCAGCAATCAGTTGATTGCATCTACAATCAACAAGGGAAATTGCCTTCAAAAATGTGGGAAACCCTCCTCCAATCAGTTGGTGGTCTTAAAAGCCAGAGCTAGGAATTTTCAGGAATCAGAAAGAAGAATTTTCTGCCTCAACTTCAGCTGTCCAGATTCTTCTGGGGAATTTGGGCTCAACTTCGGCATCAGCTTTACCAGAGTTTTCAGCTTGGGGCCTGCCCTACAGAATTTGTACTTGCCATTCCCATGGTCAGATGAGCCAAGTCCTAATAATAAATCTCTTTTGATAAATATACATACACACAACCTGTTGGTTCTGTTTCTCTGTGAACTCTGACTAATTCGGTGACTTTGCATCTGAAGGTTGGCAGCATGTCACTGGAGTTCTAGGGGAAGAAAGGCGGCCACTGTCTCCATCATTAAACAGGTTAGCCTAAGCTTGCTCATATGGCAGCGCAGTTAAGTTTCAGAGAGTGAGTGGAGGCTGGAGAGGAGGCCTTGAGACCTGAGATCAGAATTGGCATCATGTCATTTCTAGCACATTCTATTGGTTAAAGCAAGTCTCATGGTAGTTACTCATCCCGCTGCTATGTGGAAAGCCAAACCATGTATCTGCTGCCCATTTCTTCTGGCTGCGATTTGATATAATAAATGATTTTCATATTTTCTTCCACAACAAATCATAATCAAAAGCATGTTATTTCCTCTCCAAATTTTATTTCAAAAAATTTCAAGCCCACAGAAAGAATAATGAATAGTACAAGGAATATCGATATACCCTTCATATAGAATAGCAATTTGTCAACATTTTGCCTTATTTGTTCTCTTTAAGTGTGTATGTGTGCATGTGCACATGTGTGTACTTTTTTCTGCTTATCTGTTACCCATGTGTCAGTCCTAAATATTTCAACAAGAACATTCTCCTTCATAAGCACAGAACAATTATCATATTCAAGAAATTTAGCATTGATAGAAAACTAATTTCCAATATGTAAATGATATTAAAAGTTTCTCAATTTTCCAATAATGTTTGTTTTGGGTGTGTCTTTAAAACTCAGAATCTAAGCAAAGATCAAACATGGTATTTGATTTCTAGTCCTTCTTAGTTTCCTTTAATCTAGAATGGTTTCCTCACTTTTCTTTTTTGTATTTCATGACACTGATATTTTTTTAAGTGTCAAGAGCAGTTCTTTTACAGCCTTCCCCTCAATCCAGATCAATCTGTTTATCTTCTCATGACTTTTGGCACAAAAACTACTTAGGTGATGTTGTATACTTGTTGCATTACATCGGGGGGCCATTCCTTTATTACCAACGTTAGGTTTGTACACTGTGTTAAGTTAGGATCCATAAAAAATGGTTAAAAAATAAAACCATTGTAATTGGGGAGTTGATGTAGCTCACCCGTATACAATGTCCTGGGTTCAATCCCTGGTACCTCCTTAAAAAAACAAACAAACAAAAAAAACACACAGTAATTTATCAGCACTCTGCAGAGTGTGATGTTAATGCTGAAATATTCTTGATTTTCAACTGTTCTCTTTGAAGAGAGCAACGTGGTTGGGGTTTTAAGTTCAGCCCTCTTTTGTTTGAGTATATGTCCTTTTTCTTCATATGTAGTTGATTCTTCCCAAGAATTGATCTCAGCACTCCTTTTTCCTGTCTATATCATCATTCATAACCAATCAGTGACTAAGGAAAATAGCTCTTCTAACATAACATGAGTTTTTATTGGTAAATGAAACAAAAATTCTTTACACATTCTCATATTCTACCTCAAATGCTGAAACCTAATAAACACCATGCATCAGTGATTTTTCCCACCTATTAAGTGAAATATCTCCATGTTCATACATTGCTCTAATACTTTGGGAACCATTTCTTCAGGCAACTTTGCCAGTAGCTTAATTTGCTTTATAAATATTATTTATGAGAAATAGCATCTTATTTTTCTAAAATGTAATGGGTAAGCCTTCTGCCAATTTAGGTGGGCTGGATCTCACAAACCAGAGGGACAAGTAAATGAAAGCTGGGAGAATCTTTGAGGTTTGCATTAAGTTACAGAATTACAAGACAGAGCCAGGATTACCAGGAAAGGATACGGATTCCAAGTTCTGTATTTTTTACTTCTTTACTCTGCTTTGTTACTCTAAACTGGGCACAGATTTAGTCCAGATTTAAAAAGAAATACTTCATGTAACAGCAATACTGTAGTGGTCAGCCAAAACAAAAAATAAAAAAATCTTCTTGACCCCATTTAAAAGCATTTCAAAGAAACGTGTTGCTTAGAAATAGATTGACTACTGGACATGTTTATTTACCAACCATGCCTCCGATGCTCTTCACATCTTATTTGTTTATCATTGTGTTCCTAGGGATTCCATTTTTCTGGGGAGGAAGGATGGAGCCAGAGAATCTTGTCACTAAACAAATAGAACCTTCAAGTCCATAAAATTTAATCTTCATTTTATGGCTAGGAAGAAAGAGACCTCCCACCTGTTCTCCAGAAGATAAGTCCCATGCCTGTTTTTTTTTTTAAACAAATAAATTTTATTAATTCATATTAATAAAGCATGCAATCCATCCAAAGTGTACAATCAATGGTATTTGGTATAATCACATAGTTTTGCATTCATCACTTCAGTCATTATTAGAGCATTTTTGAGAGTTTGAGAGTGCTCATTTCCAGTTGTATTAACTAATTTGAGCTCCTGTTCTACCATCAGCTCTAACACACACACACAAACACACACACACACATGCTAATTTGACCCTGCAGTAATGATTGGCTAAATTGCTCATAACATGCTACTAAAAATCTATATCACAGTAATTCCCCCTTATGGCTTGGAGATGAACTAGCATATGGAGGCTTTTTAGAAATAAAAGTAAATTTGAAGTAATTTATCCAAGAGGATTTTGTAATCCATAGACATCTTTTTTGAAAAGAGGAGTTAGGTATTTGAAATTCTTAAAAAATATTTTAAAGATAGAGTTAAATATGAAAGTGCATGCACCGTGTAATCATAAATGTATAAAAAATGACTTGAAGTAAATATCTCAACAAGTTGAAAGTGGTTATCAAATTATGTGATTTGGGTTAAAGATTATTTTCTTCTTTATGCTAATTCTGTTTTCCAAATGTTCTACAGTGAACTTATAGGAAGATAATCAAAAAAAGAATTTTAAAAAAGCACCTAGCTCAATTGTGAACAATTTGAAAACTTAGAGAAACCAATATTGAAACACACTAATGAGGAAAGAGCTTAATTTAAAATATCCCATTATTGAATGTATAATAAAGAATGAGGCTGGTCTTTACCCCGGTTTGTACTTCATCCTTGTAATTTCCCATTAGAGGATTGTCTGTTGTCATTTATTGTGGACCACAGACCTCATCTGATAGGTCATACCGCACCTGATAGCTCATATGCTAAGGTTGTGACAAGGTGGGGCCAGAAACACCAATATACTCATGGAGTGGGACAGCCACATCTGAATCAACAACCATGGGATTAGTGGCTTGGGATTTTGAGCCTAGACCTCCCTGACTTCTGGGAAGGGATGAGAGGATGGAGAATGAATTCATCCACATGGACATTGGTTCCATTAAGCATGCCTACATAATGAAACCCCATATAAACTCTGCACACTTGAAACTCTAGTGACTTTCCATGATTGAGAAGATACACTGCTCTGCCATGAGGATGATTTTATTCTGTCTCCACGTGTAGAAGAAGAATAGTTTGCATTGAATCCCTGCCTAAACTCACCCTACATGTCTCTTCTTTGGTTCATCACTGTTCTTTTACAATAATAAAAATAAAATAAAATGTAGAGCCCATTCAGTGAGATTTTTTGGTCATTTAAGTGAATTATTGAGCTCTAGTTGGTGATGGGAATCCGTGACTTTATAGCCGGTTTGTTAGAACTGCAGGTGGCTGAGGTCCCTAAATTATACAACTGTGCCTGAAAGGAAACCATGTCAAGGATTGTATTTAACCTTTGGAGTCTGGCCTAAGTCCCAGTAGTTAGAGTTAGCTATTTATAGTATATGATTGGCATTTTTGAGGTCCACTTATAGTTGGGATCAGAAAAAGTGGGATGGAACAAACTGGACTCATTGAACTATGTGGTTTGGCAAGAAACAAATAGGTGAAGGATTAGTATTCTTTGAGTCCTAGATGGTGACATGGTGGTCCATGTTGAAATTGCATCAGTGCTGAGTCACTTAGTAAAGTTAACAGTTGCCAGCAGAATTGAGAAGTGGTGGTAGACTCAACTCCTCAGTAGTTGGCACAGTACATACATAATGGAATGTAAAATATCAAGAAACATGCTAAATAACTAATCCCTTGGATTTTGTTATCTGTAAAGGCTAAAATTAAAGAGAAAGAGGATAGGTTTTGATGCTGACTCAAACTCAAATTTCAGGTATTCTTAACTATAACCAGGCAGCCTCAGGTGCCATCTCAAAGGGAAAATTATGGTGGAACAAAATTATGCTGGAGAATCTCTCCCATTCATTGTCACCAAGTAGGTAGTCCAAGTGGGGGAATGGAAAACTAGGAAACCACTGAAACTAGAGGGAGTGTGCAGGAATTGTCTCGTTTGTGTGGTTCAGCTTCACGAGTTTCCTGAATAACCCTTTCAAAAATGGATTGTGGGAGTGACTACCTCAGTGTCATTGTCTTTTGTTTTGAATGCATCAGAGTGGAAGGGCATGTTTGGGCTGCTAAAAGAACCACAACTCACTATTGAACAGTCACAGATGCCTGAACATGATCCAGACACATGGCAGGTCAATCCTGATGGAACAGTGATCCTGGTGGTTGGGATAAAAGGGGTAGTAAAGTTTGTTTATCCTGAGAAGGAAAATTGTCCTGTTCCTCCTTTGAGTGCCAAGTGGATCACTGCAGATAAGCACCTGATATGCTTCTTATGTTATTGACTGTGCCCATTACTGAGTTCTTGGCAAATTCTGTGATTAAGAGGGACCCTTCTGCATGGGAATTCCATGTAACCTTACTGCTGCAAAATCAAGCAATGATTTGAAAAACTATTGGACTTTCTCTCTCAAAATCCCATGATGTGTCCTATAGAGGCTAAAAATTTTGAAATGATTCACTAAAAATGGCTAAAGAAAGAGGGGTAATTCAAAGGACTTGTCACAAGTGGGTGGAAATATTGAGATGGTTATTAAGTAATGAAGGTATTAATGCGGCACTATCATCAGCTGGGGAACCAATGAGAGATCCTGCTGTTCCCCCAACATTAACATCCCCTAAACAAATCTCAGTTTACCTCAAGGTGGAGGGATTTTAAAAGGAAGAGGGCAAAGAATATAATAGAAACCCTGGCCTGAAATTGCCTCAGGCAGTGACCTGGCAGTTAATCAAGAGGAAATGTGGTGCAAATATTCTCGCTGACCAGATTTTGTGATAATCAGGGTAGGCTAAACATTCGCTATATTAGAAACCGTGCATGTGTCCCCAGACCTTGTTTTTCTCCCTACGTCTGGTTTTCAGAATGCTGGTGATAAACTAAGCCTAATTTATTATATGACTATTCTGTATGGGAAAAGACTGTAACTTTGGGTATCTTTGGTCAACCTTAGGAGATATAGCAGGGGGACAGATGTGGCTTGGGTGGTTGGGCATCTGTCTCCCATATGGAGGGGCTTCGGTTTGATCCCTGGTACCTCCCGGTAAAAATTTAAAAAAGAAATATATAGAAGGCATGTGGGCCAACAGGCCCCATGCATGGGTGAGCTATCAGACCCCACGAGCCATGCAGCAAGATGATGATGAAACAGGAGAGTGACGCAAGAGAGAGCCAAGACGAGATACACCAAAAAACCAGGAACTAAGGTGGCACAGGTGGTAGGACGCCTCTCTCCCACATCAGAGATTCCAGGGATCGAATCCCAGTGAAGACAGGATGAGAAGGATGAGAAGAGAGGGCAGGAAATGGACACAGAATATTGCCCAGTGAATGGACACAGAAACAGCAAAACCAGGGGTAGTGGTGGGGTGGGGTGGGGAGAGGAGGTAAAAATGGATAAAAGTAAATAAATAAATCCTTAAAAAAATGTATAGGGGAGTAAGATATGGACTACAGTTAGTAGTAATACTTTGACGATGTTCTTTCATGATTTGTTAACAATTCAGTGTGTTTGGGGGTGGTGGTGATGTGAGGGAGCCCTATATGATGTTATGCATGTTTGTTTTGTAAGTTCACGATGTTTACTGAGCACTTATAAGTTTATGTATGTTCATGTATGAATTATCTACTTCAATAAATTGTTAAAAAAAAAAAAGAGGAAATGTGACACACCAAGTTTCCATGGCCCAGTTTCAAGCTGGGATTCCAAGGCCACAGGTACATAAGAGTGTAAAATGATCAGGGTTAAGAGAAATTTCTTGAATTCTTTGACATAGGATCACCAAGCTCTGTGATTCAAGAATTTGTAGGGTAATTTCTAATAGTGGCCATAGTTACACTGGGAGGATGGGAAAATGAAGGGTTGAGGGAATATGAAAATTGGTATGTTTGAACAGGCTGTATGTTAAGTAGTTCTGTCACCTTTTCCCAAACATTTTAAGGAATTGAATATTATATTGGCTGGGGAATACTTCCCCTAAATATTATGATACTGAAACTTGTGGATGAAGACCTGATGGGGGCTATAATTAGATTGAGAATAAGAATGCAATGGTTGATGAGATTAAAATGAAAATGGGAGTGTTTCAGCAGACTTTACTTCAAGTAGAAGTTTCTCCCTTGACTGTGTTTTGGGAATGGATATTGTGTCTGACCTGGAAGCATCTCCCGTACCTGGTATTAAAAAAGCACAATGCATGTAAATCCACCCGTCAGGCTATGTTAATCAGACATCCTAAATGAGTATCAGTAAGTTGGCCAGAGTCCACAGAGGTTATAATTTGAAGGTGTTTAGAATAGTAGTTGGAGTGCTGGTACAAGAAACGTCCATGTACAGTAACTGTCTTGTTCAGAGCATAGACTGTAGTTTATGATAATGTTCTGTGAGTACCACCCAGCAACAACCACTGGTGATATGGATTGGTAAACTTCCATCTGAGTAACAATTACTAACTGCATGTTGACTTTGAGAAGGTCCTTATGACTGAAAAATGTAAAATAATCTTGACACTTGAAATAGCCATAATGTTTTTGGTAAGGGAGATGTCAGAGAAATGCTGTAATAAGGACTGCAACTCCCAGACGAGTTCAATAATAAAATGAAATTCTTAATCAGAAACATGATACTAGGGGAATACAAGGAGACACTTATGAGTAGAGAACCTCTTTTACCCTAGGATCAGCTTTGGAAATATGAGAGGAACTGCCAGATCCAATCACTATTTTGGTGGTGCCCTGTAAAAAGCTCTCAACTAACCAACAAATATCTGCTTTGTTAATGGATGGCAGTTCCAAGGTAAATGGACACCATCCTGTTTGAAATGCCACCACTCTAATCTAAGAAAGTAAAAAGTAAATCAGGTTTGTGTGCTGAATTCTGTTATGTGCCCATGTGACTGGTTTTTCCTGACTCATGGGCAATGACCAATGGCTGGATATAGCATCAGGCTAAAGGGCAGTTTAAAACTGGTAGAACAAAGGGATCTGGATGTGGCACAGGCCCATGGAAATCTCTTTGGGAATTTGAGGGTACATTTAAATCGGACATGTCAATGCCCATCAGAAGAACCCCCTTTCCAGGATGACAGATGATTGAAAGCTATAATTGGATATCTTGGTGTACTGGACTGAGTTGGGCACCGGAGTCCATGGGATGAGTGGACATTAGGAGACCACATATGCAGGGTTGCAAATATGGGCTGAATCTAGACATACTCCTCTTGCTCTCATTTAGGCATAAAATATCAACCATAACTATTCTGTTTCTTGCCCAAGGAGCTAGAGAATAAAAATGGCCATGGGACAGATTCTTCAAGAGGAAGACGACCACATAGATGGAAACTCAGAATGATGGTGGTAGTCCCAGAAGATGACAAATGGGTCCTGGCAGGAATACACACTTACTCTAGACTGGACTTTATGTTAGATGCTGTATTAGTCAGCCAAAAGGGGTACTAATTCAAAAACCGGAAATAGGTTGCTCTTTATAAATGGTATTTACTTGGGGAAGAAGTCCACAGATACCAGGCCATAAAGCATAAGTTTCTTCCCTCACCGAAGTCCATTGCCATGTGTTGGAGCAAGACAGCTGCCGATGTTTGCCAGGGTTCAGGCTTCTTGGGTTCCTCTCTTCCCAGGGCTCTGTTTCTCTCTGGGCTTAGCACCTCTGTTTCCTCCACAAGGTCAGCTGTAGACTATGAGGCTCTCTAGCTTTGTTTCTCTCCACAAGGCCAGCTGTAAACTCTCAGAGAACGGCTTGTCTCTATCCTGGGGCCTTCTCTCCAACATCAAAACTGCTACTCAAACAAACAAACAAACAAACAAAAAAACCGCTTCTCAAAACTGCTCCCTTTGTCCTTTGCCTTGCCTTTTATATTCGATTCCCCACCCACCAAGGGGTGGGGCTCAATGCCCTACTGCCGTGGCCAGTCAACGCCCTAATCATAACTTAATCATGCCCAGATTAACAGATCAGTTTACAAGCATGATCCAATTATATTTTTGGAATTCATAATTACATCAAATTGCCAAATTGCTACAGATGCAAATAATCAAAATACTGTAAAAGAACCTGAACAGAAGATACTGCACTCATTTATACCATGGAAGCACCTTTCAGCAGACATAGGAACTCACCTTTATTCTCAGAGTACTGGTTTGATATTGAATGGAAATGGGCAATTGAAACACTGGTTGTCTAAAATGGTGGGAATACCAGCATGAAGGGCTGGCTTACATACCTCCACAAGTGTATCTTCTCACATGACATAGGGAGGGTTGCAAACAAGGATCCGAACTGGTTAGATTTAATTCATAAGGTCATGATAGGGAGTATGTCTTTTCACCCCATCTCTCAAAAATGAGCTGGACAGTAAATGCAGCTGTATTGTCTACTGGTAGGGATAAGTCACTAGCTCTGTGCCTGTGTAACCCTATATGAATGGGAATAGATTTAGGGTGTGGTGCTTGCTAGTCTAGTATTGTTGCCCACACTTTGGACCAACACAGTGGCTGAATGTAAAGTCCATTCCAAAAGTAGACTATTTTGGTATAAAAAGAAATGAAAACTGGAAAGGAGAGCTAGCTGAAGTTAAAGGAATCCTTGAACAGGTTATGCAGTGAGAGAAATCCAATATTTCATTAACACCTTGAGAGAGGGTTAGATCAAGAGTATGATGTGTCTTAGCTCAATAAGACCAAATGCCTGAAAGATTTTAGGGACATTTAAATGGTTCTACATGAATTAAACACTCCTGAAAACACATGAATCAAAGGGAGGAGGATGGGATAGGTGAAGGATATAAGAGGGAGACACTGCAGTAGGAAATTTGCAACATCAATATTCCAAGAAACCCTGTCATACTGTCCCAACATTTTAGGCAGATTATATACTTGGACCCCATTTTCAGTTGAGGTGAAAGAGCAGTAACAGTATTTGGTCATTGTCAATACCTGCTTCATGAAAAGGAGTATCTGAATAAAAGTTTCTTGGTGACATATTCTGTTTGAAATACCAAAGGCCACTTATTGAATGAAAGGACCAGATGCTAGGGTAATGGCCTTCCACAAGTTCCCTTTGGCCCTTGGCCTTAGGCATTTGATGTAAATTGGGTAGCCATGTCTGGTTACTGTTCTTCGACATTTGCTGGGAAGCCTCTAAGGTCATGCTTAAGAGAGGCTGGAGGAGGCAGACACTGCGGCCCATTCATCTATTGCAACTTCTGAATCTTCATCTCCAACCTAGACTCAAACATCATGAACAAGTTGCAGTGAAGCACATAGGTAGCAACGAGAAGGCCAGGCCCTGCCAAGAGGCAAAACACAGTATCTAGGCACCAAGAACAGGGAGAATCAGTTGCCTTTGTGGGCTGTAAAAGATCCTGCCTAAGTCCTATCTCAGGAAGGGAGCTGCTCCCAGGGGATAACCACGGTTTTGAAGAACCAACCTCATGAGGTCACCACATCATCCCTTCACCTGAGGCAGACCCCATCATCTCACAGCAAGGTTGTGAGGAAAATGAACCATCTGATGCCTCGAAGCTCCTTCAGAACAGAGCCAAAGCTTTCACATCCTTTCCATACCTTACCTTTCCTAGCACCTGCTGGTCTTACAACAATGTTGATAAAGGCTTGTTGAAATGAATCAGGATACTTGATATGGTTTAGGACTCCACAGGTGGACACCTTTTCTCAGTCAGTCCCGTCCATGCTTAGAGCCATGCAAAACTGCTGACAACCAGAAGCTAAGATCCTGGAAGGAATTCATTGTGTGATAACCCCAGGGATTCATTGTGGGTAACAGTGATCCTTGTTTAAACAAACTTAGTAGGTATTAGGTACAAAGAATCTTGAGAACAAAATTAAGCTAAGTGGATGATAGAGGAGTAGGGAAGCACAGGATACACTTCTCTCTGAAAAACAATAGCCAGAGGACAGGCAGAGACTGCATGGAAAAATATTTGAGGGCTTAGTACACCAAGGAAAGGCAAGACACCACCAGGAATGAGATGGGCAAAGAATAAGGAAAAGAATCTAAATGAAAAAAGCCTGTGAGTAAAAGATCAGCTGCCAGCATCCATCTTCCCACACTCAGAGCAGAGAAAATAGAATTTCTCTGGTTTCTGGCCAATGGTTATGGACAGAGTGTACCACAGATATCCACTTCTCCAGGAAAGGGGAGAGAGAAGCAGTCTATAGGGTTTCATCTATAAATTTAGTCTGCTGTGTCCCTTGAGCCCTTCCAGGCTGGGTTGTGCTGTGTCATTATTTGCCCTGGGAGGTGGCAGGGGACTGAAGAGATCGAGCCCTCTTAAACACCATCCATATTAACAATGATGGGTTGCTGAGGATTCAGAAAGGAGTGGAATTATTTCTGATCCAGGAAATGGGAGGGGGGTTCTGGTAAAGGGAGGAGAACAGCTTCAGAGAAAATCCAATTTGTGAGAAATGAATAACTCTGAGGCAGTATACTCTGTCACATTCCTCCTGTCACGGATACCACAAATACATACCAACATGGGTTTGAGCTGAGGGGTCTGTTGAAGACCTCCATCTGCTGGAAGACCAAGGAAGTATGTACAAGGAAAATAAAACTAAATAAAACAGGCTTGTTAGAGCCTTTACCACCTCCTTCCCCAAGGTTCTAGAAGCAGGTCTCCAAAACATTTCTGGGTCCATGCCCCAGATTTGAGCAACTGAACAATAGAAAGTAATAACTGAAAATTTCCCAAGTCTCATGAAAGAAATGAATTTACATGTCAAAGAAGCACAGCATACTGCACTAAGAATAGCTTTGAAGAAAAAGTAAAAAAATGGAGAAAAAAATAAAAAAGATAAAATGAAAGTAAAAAAAAAAAGAATTGATATGAATAGAACTACTCTAAGAGAAACATACTATTCAGAATGTCAAATGCCACAGATAAGGAGAAAATTCTGAAAGCAGGAAGGGGGTGGCAAACCATCAGATACTAGGGATGCTAAGTAAGGCTTAGTGTGGATTTCTCATCAGAAACCATGGAGGTAAGAAGACAGTGATATGATATATTTAGGATATTGAAAGTGAAAAGTTGACAACTGAGAATTCTTTATCCAGCTAAAGTGTCCTTCAAATATGAAAGTGAGTTTAAAATATTTACAAATAAATAGAAACTAAGAGAGTTTGTTAAAAAACACCATCCCACTTTACAGGAAGCATTAAAGGAAGCTCTACAGCCCAAAAGGAAAAGATAGGAGAGACAAGCTGGAGGAGAGTGTAGAAGGGAAGACTATCAACAAAGGATCACTAAAAGTTTAAAATGAGAGATAAAGGGACTGAGGAGGCAAGATGGCATTAGTTTAGGAGGGCACTCACTGACTCATTCTCTGAGGAAGGCTGATTGGGGACAGGGTCCTGCCCAGGGGTCTGTGCTGGGGGCACATGGATCAAGAAACTTAGGAACATTGCTCTGGAGGGAGCTGGATGGCATGGATTCCTCAGGAGAGATCCATGAGTGTCTCCCCTGCCTGTGGTGGTTAACACAGATGGCTGAGACCCACCCTCAAAGAAAAAGGCTGGTTTGAACCACAACTCCCACCGGCAACCCAGTGAGAGGGAGCGAACTCCAAGAGTGGGAGGATTCTGGTGGAGGGTTGAGAGGGGTTTCCTTTCTGTGGATTTGGCTGCCTGGAACTCCTTGCAGCTTTGGGGAACAAAATAGCTGGCTTGAAGTGGCACCAGTTTGAGGGGAGTAGCAAATTTCCTGAGGAACATTGATTTACCTAGCTGCCCAAGGATACGACCCAACCCACACTGGCAACCAGGTGAGATGGAGCATTCTCCGAGAATGAGAGCATTCTGACAGAAGGTGGAGAGGGGTTTCCTTTCTGTGGATTTGGCTGCCTGGACCCCCTCATAGCCTTAGGGAGCAGATAAACTGGGTTGAAGCAGTGCCAGGCTGACAGGAGAGGCATATCTACTGAGGAAGCCTGATTTACCCAACAGTCCAGGTGATACTGAGGTTTGGCTCCAGAGAGAGCATAGTCAGCCAATTTTATCATTCTGCACTGACAAGCATCAGAGCTTCAGCTCCCCTGGGGAGGCCAGGAAGTGGGACGTGCTTGATTAGTTTCCATGAGCCTAGTTAGAGTCCCCTTAATCAAGGGGGTGTTCTCTAAGAGGACTTCTTTTGGGTCTCATATTGCACCAAAAAAAAAAAAAGAAAGTCACTTTAAAAAAATAAAAAATAATTTTTATTTTTAAATTTAGTTTAATAGCTGAAATCTGCCTCAAAACCTGCACATAAAATCTTGCAGGGCAATTGACCCAGGAACACAAGCAGACTGAGAGGTAGGAATACTGTTCTTCCTTAGCTTTGTTTCACTGCTTGCTTGTGTGATTGGTTGGTTTTTCTTTGTTTATTTCTTGTCTCTTGCTTTTCCTTCCTCTTTCCTAACCTCCTTCTTTTTTCTTTCTTTCTTTGTTTTTTTTTTCTTTTTTTAATTAGTTGCTGCTAGCTTCTCTCTTTTTTGCTGTGCTTCTTCAGTGATTTCCCATTCTCTGTCTATATTGATTTTGTATTCTGCTGCTATCTCTTTTCCTTCGTTCATCTTTCTGCCTTCTGCTTTCTGTTGTGGTTCTTACATACCACGTTTTATCATTAGCCCACAACTTCAAGGGTGTCAATTTCTATTCTACCTATTCTGTTTTCTTAGTTTTATATTAATATTAAATTTTTTCTTTCTGTTCTTTCTTTACTCTTTCTCTCTCTCCTCATCATTCTAGCCTTCTAAATCATTACATATTTTTTCCTCTATTTGGTTTCCCAGTCCATAGTATATATTTCACTTTTTTTCCTATTACTATATGCTCCCTACATGAGTTAAATATTCATTTTACTAAGTTTTACAAGGCCCTCTTCTAACTTTTTTCAATATTACTATTATCCTTCTTCCTTTCTCACATCTTTTGATTCCTCTGGGCCTAATCTTTTGCCTTCAAGGGAAAATAGAAAGAAGCAAGGCAATAAAATAAGAAGAAAAACTGTCAAAGAGAAAACGTAACACACACACAGAACAACCAGCTAAACAAAACTCTAGAGAAGAGAGAGAACCTAGTCAACTGAATAAACCCATTGAGAGAAAATGATGACTAGAGAGCAACAAAAAATTACAAACCACACTGAGAAACAGGAAGACATGGACTAGTCCAATGAATAAACTAAAAACCAGGAAGAGATGCAGAACATTGAACAACTAATCAAAGCTTTCTAAACAAATATCATGGGCAAACTTTTTCAAGTGAAGGAAGAGATTACGGATATTAGGAAGACACTGGGAGAACATACTGAAGAAATTGTAAGCATACATAAAAAGATAACAGATATGATGGTGGTCAATGGCACAATGCAAGAAATTTAAAAAATGCTGGATTCACATAACAGCAGATTTGAACAGGCAGAAGAAAGAATTAGTGATGTGGAAAACAATATATCTGAAACCAAACAGATAGTAGAAAAGATAGATAAAAAGATAGAAAAAATCCAGCAGGGACTCAGGGATTTAACTGACAACAGAAAACACACAAACATACACGTTATAGGCATCACAGAAGGAGAATAGAAGGGAAATGGAACAGAAGGAGTGTTGAAGGAAATAATGGCTGAAAACTTCCCAACCCTATAAGAGAGATGTATGTACAAGTCCAGAAAGCACAGCACACTCCAAACAGTATAAATCCCAACAGGCCAACTCCAAGACATATACTTGTCAAAATATCTAGTGCTCAAGACAAAGAGAAAATACTCAAGGCAGCAAGAGAAAAGAGAACCATCACAAACATGGGAAGCACAATAAGATTAAGTGCTGATTTCTCATCTAAAACCATGGAGGCAAGAAGACAGTGGTATGACATAGTCAAAGTACTAAAAGAAAAAAAACTTGCAGCCACAAAATCTCTATCCAGAAAAACTGGCATTCAAAATGATGGAGAGTTCAATATATTCACAGATAAACAGAAATTAAGAGAGTATGTCAATAAGAAACCTGCACTTCAAGAAATACTAAAGGAAGTTCTCCAAGTAGAAAGGAAAAAAACAAGGGAGAGAGAGTTGGAGGAGAGTTTAAAAACAACTAAAAAGACAAAAACAGAAACAAAAACAATATATGACATACATTAACCCAAAGAAAATATGGCTGAAGTAAGAAATTCGTTGCGAGTAATAACACTGAATGCTAAGGGATTAAACTCACCAGTCAAGAGACAGAGATTGGCAGAATGGATAAGGAAATAAGATCCATCTATATGCTGTCTACAAGAAACCCAACTTTGGCCCAGGGATTCAAGGAGGCTGAAAGTGAATGGATGGAAAGCAATTTTACAAGCAAACAATAGCCAAAAAAGGGCAGGAGTAGCTATGCTAATATCAGACAAAATAGACTTTAAATGCAAAACTATTGTAAGAGACAATGATGGACACTATATATTAGTAAAAGGTGTAATCTCTCAAGAAGAGAGAACAATCATAAATATTTATGCACCTAATCGGGGTGCCTCAAAATACATGAGGCAAACCCTGGATAAACCAAATGGAGAAATAAATGCCTCTACAATTATAGTGGGGGACTTTAATACACCATTATCACCATTAGACAGAATATCTTGACAAAGAATCAATAAAGAAACAGAGACTCTGAACAATACATTAGAAGACTTGGACCTATATGTCTATAGACATATAGAGAACACTATACCCAAATACAGCAGGATTTACATTCTTTTCGAGTGCATGTGGATCATACTCCAAGATAGACCACATTCAAGGCCACAGAACAACTCTCAATGAATTCAGAAAGATTGAGATTATACAAAGTAATTTCTCTGACCACAATGGAATGAAATTGGACATCACTAAGGGCCAGAGAAACAGATTAGGCACAAAGATATAGAAGTTAAACAACACACTCTTAGACAAACAGTGGGTCAAGGAGGAAATCTCAAAAAAATCAGTAACTATCTTGAAACTAATGCAAATGACAACACAACATATAAAAACCTTTGGGATGCAGTGAAAGCTGTCCTGAGAGGAAAGCTTATATCAATAAATACATACATTAAAAAAGAAGAAAGAGCTAAAATTGAAGACCTAACTGCACACTTGGAGGAACTGGAAAAACAACAACAAACTAAACCTAAAGGAAGTAGAAAGAAAGAAATAACAAAGATTGAAGCAGAATTAAATGAAATAAAGAATAAGAAAGCACTAGAAAAAATAAACAAAACCAAAAGCTTTTTCTTTGAGAAGATCAATAAAATTGACAAATCCTTAGCCAGACTGACAAAGACAAAGAGAGAGCAGATACAAATACACAAAATAAGGAATGAACAAGGGGATATCACTACTGATCCCACAGAAATAAAGAGTATCATAAGAGGATACTTTCAAAAATTATATGCCAACAAGAATGATAATTTAGAGGAAATGGACAAATTTCTAGAAACTCACAAACAGCCTACATTGATGAAAGCAGAAATTGATGAACTCAACAGCCCAATTACAAGTAAAGAGATAGACTCAGTCATCAAAAACCTCCCAACTAAGAAGAGCCCAGGACCAGATGGCTTCACAGCTGAATTCTACCAAACATTCTGGAAAGAGCTAACACCAATCCTGCTTAAGCTCTTCCAAAAAATGGAAGTAAAAGAATATTGACTAACTCATTCTATGATGTCCACATTACCCTAATACCAAAACCAAACAAAGATACCACAAGAAAGGAAAATTACAGACGAATCTCTCTAATGAGACTAGATGTTAAAATCCTCAACAAAATACTTGCTAATCGCATTCAACAACATATCAAAAAGATTATACACCATGACCAAGTGGGTTTCATCTCGGGTATGCAAGGATGTTTCAATGTAAGAAAATGAATCAATGTAATACACCACATAAACAGATTGAAAGAAAAAAATCACAAGATCATATCTATAGATGCAGAAAAAGCATTTGACAAAATACTGTTCTCTTTCCTGATAAAAACACTGCAACACATAGGAATACAAGGAAACTTTCTGAATATGGTCAAGGGTATATATGAAAAACCCAAAGCTAACATCATCTTCAACGGTGAACTCCTAAAACACTTCCCTCTGAGATCTGGGTATTAGTCAGGCAAAGGGGTGCAAATGTGAAATACTAAAAATGGGTTGGTCTTTATAAAGGGTATTTATTTGGGGTAAAAGTCCACAGATACCAGGCCATAAAGCATTAAGTTTCGTCTCTCACCCAAATCCATTGCCACATGTTGGAGCAAGACAGCTGCCAATGTTTGTTAGGGTTCAGGCTTCTTGGGTTCCTCTCTTCCCGGGGCTGTGTTTCTCTCCTGGCTTAGCTCCTCTGGTTTCCCCATAAGGTCAGCTGTAGACTATCAGATGAACAGCTCACTTCTCTTCTCCTGGGGACTTCTCTCCAACATCAGAACTCCAACATCAAAACTGCTTCTCAAAAACTGCTATCTCTGTCCATTGCCTTGCCTTTAATATTCAATTCCCCCAACCATTAAGGGATGGGGCTCAGTGCCCTACTGATGTGGCCCAGTCAACACCCTAATCATAACTTAATCATGCCCAGATTAACAGATCAGTTTACAAGCATGATTATATTTCTGTAATTCATAATTACATCAAATTGCCAAATGGCTACAATCGGGAACAAAACAAGGATGCCCAGTATCACCACTCTTATTTAACATCGTTTCTGAAGTACTTGCTTGAGCACTGAGGCAAGAAAAAGATATAAAAGGCATCCAAAAATGGAAAAGAAGAAGTAAAAATTTCATTATTTGCAGATGACATGATCCTATACGTAGAAAGCCCTGAGAAATCTACAACAAAGCTTCTAGAACTAATAAAGGAGTTCAGTAATGTTGCAGGCTATAAGAGCAATGCTTAAAAATCAGTAGCATTTCTGTACACCAATAATGAGCAGTCTAAAGAGGAAATCAAGAAAAAAATACCATTTACAATAGTAACTAAAAGAATCAAATACCTAGGAATAAATTTAACTAAAGGTGTAAAGGACTTATATAGAGAAAACTACACAACATTGTTAAAGGAAATCAAAGAAGATTTAAATAAATGGAAGAATATTCCCTGTTCATGGATTAGAAGACTAAACATCATCAAGATGTCTATCCTACCCAAACTAATCTAGAGATTTAATGCAATCCCAATAAAATTCAACACTATATTTTTTAAGGAACTGGAAAAACTATAAAATATATTTGGAAAGGTAAGAGGCCCCGAATTGCTAAAGACATATTGAAAAAGAAAAATGAAGTTGGAGGTATCACACTACCTGACTTTAAAACATACTACAAAGCTACAGTGCTCAGAACTGCATGGTATTGGCACAAGGATAGACATACTGACCAATAGAACTGAATTGAGAGTTCTGACATAGATCCTCGCATATACAGTCTTCTGATGTTTGACAAGGCCACCAAGCCCACACTCAGTTGGGAGAGAATGGCCTCTTTAACAAGTGATGCTTGGAGAACTGGATTTCCATATCCAAATGAATGAGAGAGGAATACCATCTCACACCTTATACAAAATTCAACTCAAGAATGATCAAAGATCTAAATATAACAGCCAAAACCATAAAGGCCTTGGAAGGTAATGTAGGGAAGCATCTACGGGACCTTGTAATAGGAAATGGTTTCATGAACTTCACACCCAAAGCACGAGCAGCAAAAGAAAAAATAGATAAATGGGATTTCCTCAAAATTAAAAACTTCTGCACTGAAAGGCCTTTATTAAGAAAATAAAAAGGCAGCCTACCCAATGGGAGAAAATATTTGGCAACCATATATCTGATAGGAGCCTAATATCCTGCATATATAAAGAAGCCCTACATCTCGAAAAGAAAAAGACAAACAACCCATTTATAAAATGGGCAAGTGACCTGAAAAGACACTTCTCCAAGGAAGAAATACAAATGGCTAAAAAGCACATGAAAAAATGCTCAACATCACTAGGTATTAGGGAAATGCAAATCAAAACTACAATGAGACACCATCTTACACCCATCAGAATGGCAACTATTAATAAAACAGCACACTATAAGTGTTGGAGAGGATGTGGAGGAATAAGAACCCTCATCCACTGCTGGTGGGATTGTGGAATTGTCCAGGCCCTGTGGAGGATAGTTTGGCAATTCCTCAGAAAACTAACAATAGATCTTCCGTATGATCCAGTGATTCCACTGCTGGGTATATACCCAGGAGAATTGAAAGCAAAGACATGAACAGATATATGCACCCCAATATTCAAAGCAGCATTGTTCACAATTGTCAAAAGTTGGAATCAGCCCTGGTGCCCATCAACAGATGAATGGATAAACAAATTGTGGTACATAAATACAATGGAATATTACTCAGCTGTAAGAAGGAACAAAGTGCTAACACATGGAATAACATGGATGAATCTTGAAGACCTTATGTTGAGTGAAGCCAGCCAAGCATTGAAGGATGAACAGTATATGACCTCACTGATTTGAATTCAGGAAAGTGAGCAGTCACTGAGAACCATTGTCTGAAAGATAGGTTAAAAAGGGAGAGAAACAGAAGAGAATGTTGTGAGCCATAGCCCATAAAGACATAATCTATGGTAAATTGATAGAGTATAGTTGCATATTGAAGGATAGGACCGGTTTGTAGTGATATTACTGGGTTTGGTGGTGCAGGGTTGACAGGTTGGTAGACTAGGAGGGGTGGGTTAGAATACCCAAGATAATGGGGTGAGAGATGGGAGAGAGGCTAGGTGAACATCGGATTTATGGGTATGAGGTTGAAAGTGCAGGAGTGGAAATGCTCTAATGACAATATGACAAGGTAGTGTCACTGGATCAGGGTGTAGGTTGGGGGGGGCATTTAAGAAGGGGCGCATCTGGAGTAGGCTTCTGGGGATTGTGTGAGTGTTCATCCTGTCATAATGTGTTGTGTTGGGGAGTGGAGACCCACACGGTGAGTGGGAAGGAGAGACCCCCATCTTTGGGAGGACCAATTCACCCAGAAAAACACAGGTGGGTGTCTCTTGGGAGCAAGGGCAGATCCTAACAGGGGAGGATAATCAGAGTGTCAAGATCTCTTGTTGCATGTATCTATGAATCTTGTCATCAAATGAGTGAAGACAGTGGGGTGTCATGTGCCACAGGGAGATGGGGAGGAAGGAACAAAAAAGATCAAATGGGGTATTTAGTGGTCATGGGAAATGTTTTTTATTACCTTACAGTAATGGACACAGGACATGGTAAATATCATCAAGAATTATTAAACTGTACCGTCTAAATTGTAAACTATACTGTAAACCATTGACAATGTTTAGTAGCTATGTTTCACTATCTATATAACAGTTATAACATTGTTACCATCCACATAAAAAAGTTTCAATATGGGGTGAGGAAAGGGGGAGGAGGTTGGGTTTATGAGAGTCTCTAGTATTCTGTGTGTGACTTTGCTGTGACCCAAAACTTCTTTGAAAATTAAATGAAAATTTGGCAGACACTGGGGAGTGAGAGGGGGAAGGTGCCACGGTACAGATAATGCAGTGATAAAAGAAAAAAAAAAACAATAAATTAAAAAAAAATTTTTTTTGTTTTTTCCCATTTTTTGAGTGTCCCAATCCTTTAATTATATTTTATTTTATTTTTTCCAGAGTTTCCATGTATTTTATATATTACGTTTAACCTTATCTTTATTATTTCATT